>JAODAL010004082.1:0-162284 GCA_025379985.1 Phyllomedusa bahiana
ATGGTAGGGGGCCACGTGCTCTTAAAACTTGGTGCTACAGAAATTCTTTTGTAATTTTGGCCAAATTGTGCCTTGCCACAATTCTGCCTCTGAGCCCCTTTGGGGGCATTCCTTATTTTTCCTTAAGGCATGCATTTTTTTCCCATGCAGCACAAGAGCCGAGACGCCCGCTGCTGGTTTTTGTGTATCCCCCACCATTGGCTGTAAGTGTGGTTTTGTATTTTTTGGGTGTTTTTATGTCCCATTTTTCTGTATTTTTTTTTTTAAAAGTGTAGGGACTCGCAAGAAATGGGACCTTTGCGTTGGTTTGGGCTTCGTACTGTAGTACTGTAAACTAATCCCTCATTTTTTGATTTTTTCCAGCATTTTACTGTTTGCCCTAAAATACTGGGGACTTAGGGTACAACATTTTGTGCAGTGCACCTTCTAATGTGGGCAGCTTGCCCCACTTTTTTCTGGGGTGATATATGTGAAACCCGCATGGTGAAAACTGTAAAAATGGCGTTCCCCTTTGTATCGCTTTATCTCCCCATGTTTATCTGTGGTTTTTTGCATGCTGGTGTGAATAGTCCTAGAGCATTTGCCATCAATTAAGGCCCCTGCATCTTTTCCCATGCAGCACAAGGGCCAAGACCCCCCGTGCTGGTTCAGTGTATCCTTCTTGATATTTTTCCAGCATGTTATCTTTTTTCCCCAAAAAATAGGGGGAGTTGGGGTACAAGTATTTTGTGCAGTGCCCCTTCTAAGTGGGGCATTGCCCACATCTTTTTGTGGGTTATAAGCTGAAACCCAGCATGGTGTAACTGTAAAAAAGGCTTTCCCCTTTGTATCGCTTTATCTATATGCAATTTTCATCGGTATTATTGCATTTTTTGCAGTCTCCCCATGTGTTATACTGTGGCTTTTTGCATGCTGGTGTGAACTAGTACCTATAGCATTTGCTCATTAATTAATGGCACCTGCTATATTTTCCCATGCAGCACAAGGGCCAGAGAGGCCCGCTGCTGGTATTCAGTGTATCCACCAGCCATGGAGCTATAAGTGTGGCTTTGTAGTTTTTGGTGATTTATGTCCCATTTTTCTGTGATGCAGTTCCTTAGACCTCATGATTCTCATGTGCTCTGACATGCACTGTGAGCTGTGAGGTCTTATATAGACACAGGTGTGTACCTTTTCTAATCAAGTCCAATCAGTTTAATTAAACACAGCTGGACTCCAATGAAGGAGTAGAACCATCTCAAGGAGGATCAGAAAGAAATGGACAGCATATTGATACAGGTTTAGGATAAAGGTGGCCATATCACTGGTGTGACCTGTACAGCTGCACAGGGGCATAGAGGCCCACTGTTATCTTAAGCAGCCTCCTACTGTACATTATATTGTAAAGGGATTTTATCTCTATGCTGTATCATGGAGCCACAGCCAGCTTCAGGCTCCCGATTCCTGGTCAGGCTGTGGGTGGTTCTATAACAGTGACTTGTATATCAACTCTTCTATTCCTAGCTATTCCTGTTACAGTGACATGACTGCTGGATATTTGTAATCTGTGGTGCACAAGGCTACATAATCTAAGGGTTTAAACTTGTCATTAACTTAGGTAAACAAGCTCCTATGCTAGAGATAAAACTCAGCAAGAGTGATTCACCATGGTCAAATAGCAGCTTGGCTCAATCAGATAAGAGAAACAGCAGGGAGATGTGGTCGGTAACCAAGAGAAACTTGCATACACTAGCAGTAGACACAATTGTCTTAATGTCCTGAATAAAGCAAAATTAAACAGAAAATAATATGGTAATAGCCTTAATTTAGCTTATCCTACATGTTAAAAACCAGTGAGAAAACGCCCTTTAACAATACATACCACAGCTAACAACTGTGTGACATGAGGAATGCTCTATAATGAGACATTGGATAACAAGGGGTTCAAATACTGTTCCCACACATGGGCCCTTTACCAACTGTGTCTGCTACTGTCTTATGAATATCGAGACAGAATCTGTTTTGTTTTGGAAACATCTGACAGACTGACAAGAAGTGAGGTAGATAGATAGATAGATAGATAGATAGATAGATAGATAGATAGATAGATAGATAGATAGATAGATAGATAGCATGTTTGTATGAAAGAAAACATTATTCCAAATTGTATCTGATTATTGAGACTGTTCGTGATTTTTTTAGTATACTTAGAGAAGCAAGAGTGTTTCTCCGATGCCACATATTTCATAGTTTGATGGCTTCAGAGTGAGAACTCAATCACAGATAATTCATATTAATTATCTGTCACCCTTGTGAAGTATTTATGGTTTTGTTCTTTTCTATGCACTTTAATTCAAAGTTTTACTGAGTTTTATTTGTCATATAAACAGGGAGAAGTACTCCAGTTGTGACAGAATTAGATTTCATGTCTAAAATTATGCAGCTACTGATTTAAGATGTGATCAAACCTCTCCAGCTCAATGTTTTCTTGTGTACAATGTGGTAAATTTTGACCTTGTCAGACAGAGACAACTGAATTATGATTCATGTCATGTGAAAAATAGCCTGGTTGTAATATTATATTAATTTTGTCTTATGCTGAACATTTTGTAATACCAAGACTTGTAAATGTCATATTTAGCTATCATCAAGATGCATTTTTATCATGTTCTTAATCCCTACTTTCTTGCCTTTTAGAGGTATATTATTATACATTTATGCATGCTAAAATTAGGAACACTGTGCATTGATTGTCTTAACAATGGAAACATAATGATCTCCTGGAAATGCCAAAGCCCAAATTGGAATGCCTGTATGGTTCGCCTACTTATTACCTGTGGCTTTTACACTGGTATGTCTTTTTCTTATAATTGATAGCAAATATTTCTCACAACTATTTGGGATCTTTGCTAGTTAAGCAATTTACTTGCATGACTTTTTAGCTTATTAATGAGCAGATCTCACAGAGTTAGGGTTCATGCACATAATTATATCTAGGCTCAGTTTTCTATGAAGTTGAAATTGGGATATCATAGAGGTATATGAGCTTTCTACTAATCTCCTGTACAATTCAAAATTAAAAAAAGAAATCGGGAAAAAAAATTTTTGGCATACTCCATACATATGCATCTAATACAAATAACAGTGGCACACTAAAGACTAAGTAAAACCTCAAGGTATATAGGAATAAATTTGGGAAAAGCATTACTGCAAAGGAAAATATGAAAAACCTGGGACCCCTTAGTTTACAGTTTTTGATCAAAGATTGTATAAACTCACCCCCCAAAACGTCAAGGGGTTCCCAAGGGAGGTGAGTCCCTACACTAAACAATGTTCCTTGCTAGGTTTCCCTTCAGGCTGCCACTTCCCCAGGAGTGATAGGAACCTGCTATTGAATTATCCTGCACAGGTTTAAAAGAGGCGGCTGAGTGCAGCAAGCCAATGAGACTGCCATTTCTCAAATAGACTACAAATCATAATTGCTGTGCACATCTAAAAATATACTTTTAAAACGTAAGCATAGGTGCACAACTGAAAAGGCAATAGATACATCAAAACAAACAACAGTGGCACACTAAAGACTAAGTAAAACCTCAAGGTATATAGGAATTTTTGGAAATGCATTACTGCTAAGGAAAATATGAAAAACCTGGGACTCTTAGTTTACAGTTTTTTGATCAAAGATTGTATTAAGCTCACCTCCCAAATCGTCAAGGGGTTCCCAGAGCAGGTGAGTCCCTACACTTAAACATGTTTCCTTGCTAGGAGTCCATTCAGACTGCCACTTCCCCAGGAGTCTTTAAACCACCATTTTAGTTTCACTGGACATAGACTATCCCTGTTCTGGGCCACAGCATGAGCCCCAAACCTGCATGACGTACAGATTAAAAAGTGCCGGAAAATGGAGTCTTTAAACCACCATTTTAGTTTCACTGGACATAGACTATCCCTGTTCTGGGCCACAGCATGAGCCCCAAACCTGCATGAAGTACAGATTAAAAAGTGCCGGAAAAAGGAGTCTTTGAACCACCATTTTAGTTTCACGAGACATAGACTCTCCCTGTCCTGGGCCACAGCATGTGCCCCAAACTTGCATGACCCACAGATTAAAAAGTACGGAAAAAGGAGTCTTTCAACCACCATTTTAGTTTCACTGGGGCTAGACTAAACCCCGTCCTGGGCCACAGCATGAGCCCAAACCTGCATGACCCCACACATTTTAAAAAAATGCCGGAAAAAGGAGTCTTTCAACCACCATTTTAGTTTCAACGGACATTAAATATACCTGTCCTGGGCCACAGCATGAGCCCCAAACCTGCATGACCCCAGATTAAAAAGTGCCGGAAAAAGGAGTCTTTCAACCACCATTTTAGGTTCAACGGACATTGAAAATACCAGTCCTGGGCCACAGCATGAGCCCCAAACCTGCATGACCCCAGATTAAAAAGTGCCGGAAAAAGGAGTCTTTCAACCACCATTTTAGTTGAACTGGACATTGACTATACCTGTCGTGGAAGGCAGTATGACCAATAAACCTGTCTGACCCCCAAATTAAAAAGTTCCGGGAAACGAAGTCTTTCAACCACCATTTTAATTGAACTGGACATTGACTATATCTGTCCTGTACCGCAGAATGACCATTAAACCTGTCTGACCCACAGATTAAAAAGTGCCGGAAAAAGGAGTCTTTCAACCACCATTTTAGTTTCACTGGACATATACTGTCCCTGTCCTGGGTAGCGCTTGCCCCTCCGTATGAGTGCGGACCAATTGAGCTTCACTTGGAAATACTGGTGGTTAACGCTCCTGTTCCACCAGGTGCCCTTTTTCTTGCATTCTTTTTCTCATTTTACTCAACGTGCTGGAGAAATTGTCTCTGTACTTTGTTCTCTGTCCGTGCTCCAATACTCCATGTCCTCTGAATAACCTACATCTGGTCAAGTTTTCCTGTACCTCCTTTGTACAATTCAGAGGAATTTTTTACCAGCTATTTTGTACATGCAAGTTTTTTAGTAGTTTAATTCTAGAAAACACATTTTTAAAATAGGATGGAATCCCACCATGTCTTTGTTTCTCTTTTTTAATTGTATTAAATGGGTTGTCTCAATACAGGGATTGATAGCTATGTTAAAGGTCTTGCAAAAACAAGTCATTTTGCAATATGTGTCCATTAACAGTGTCCTACCTATTCCTGTTTCTGACAGCCCCATCACCCTTGAGCCACTCTTGACAATTGTGAAGAACAAATGTCTGTTAGAAACAACATTTTTTTTATAATAGGACCTGTAGTATAGCTGCATGTCACAGCAAAATGCCCCCAAAAATTCAAAGCATGACCCTTGAGCCACTTTGGACAATTGTGAAGAACAAATGTCTGTTAGAAACAACATTTTTATATAATAGGACCTGTAGTATTGCTGCATTTCAAAGCAGCATGACCCAAAAAATTATAAAAATGACTTCTCAGCCACTATTAAAAATTGTGAGGGAGAAATGCCACTTAAAAGCCACATTTCTGTTCCAAAGGACCATGATTATTGCTGTATCTCACAGCAACATGACCCCAAAAAAATATAAATATGACTTCTCAGCCACTATTAAAAATTGTGATGGAGAAATGCCACTTAGAAGCCACATTTCTGTTCCAAAGGACCATAATTATAGCTGTATCTCACAGCAATATGACCTCAAAACCATTGACAATGCGAAAACTTCTAAAGATAAAGTGAGTAAATGGAATACGGTGTTGTCATGAAACCTTGTTGTCTTTTACAGTCTCCTCACAGCAAAACCAGCAAAATGAACTGTTGGGAAAAGAGAATAAAAATTGCAGTAAGAAATGGTCATTTTAAAAATAAGTTTTCAAGAGGACCATTTCTGTTTGAAGAGGAATGTGAAGTAGACCGGCAACTAATCGGTGACCTCGGCAATTGGGGCCACAACATCATCAGAGATCCATGCCTGATTCATCTTGATGAAAGTCAAACGATCCACATTATCTGTGGAAAGCCGGATGCGTTTGTCTGTAATGACTCCTCCAGCTGTGCTGAAGGTCCGCTCAGATATGACGCTGGCTGCTGGGCAGGACAGCACCTCTATGGCGTGGCGAGTGAGCTCGGGCCATTCGTCCATTTTGGATACCCAGAAGTCTATTGGGTCCGGAACACAAGCAAAAACATCGGTGTTGAGACGCAGATAGTCATGCACCATGATCTTAAGCTGGTCTCTGTGTGTTGGATGTGTGCCCAGCATTGCATGCGTCGGTGAGGTGGTAAATAAAGATTGCCAGGGGTCACCCATTAGGCTTCTGCCACCTTGCCTGCTGCTGCCGCTACGGCTACTTGGCACTCTACACTGTCACGTCGCTGATGTTGTTCCACCGTGACATTTGAAGAACGTGAATCAGACACAACAGATGTCTCCAGTTGATCAATCAGCAAGGTCTCCATTTCCTGCATTTTACTCTCTATTTGGGTGGGTGGAAGGAAAGTGCTGAGTTTTGTTTTGTACCGGGGGGACCCAGGAGGGGCCCCCCAGTAACTTTTTGTACATTTTGATGGCCTTAATTCGAGGATCATTTTGGGAGGAAATGGAGCATCCAAGCACTCATGTGAGAGATGGAGCCTTGATTTCCCAAGCCTCTGGGTCGAGGGGCACTAGCAAACTGATCTTCCTCATCTTCCTCCTCCGCCAACGTCTTTAACGTCGGTGTCTAGGAATACCTCCTCCTCCTCCTCCGCTTCCTCCGGCACAGCTTCAACACAGCCCTGACTTGCCTGAGGTGATGCACCCTGAGAGCTGATGCGCTGCCTTGCACTAGCCCTGGACCCCGAACCACTGCCTAATGAAGACCGATAAAATTGAGAAACTGTCTGTAACGGGTTGTCCCCCGCGGCAGGTCCCCGGCGGGGACGGGTGCCGCCGCGGGTCCCACTGTCGCCCGTGGCTGCATCCGTCCCGTCTCCTCACCTGACCGCGCTCCCGTTCGGTCCGCGTCCCCTGCTGGCCGGAATGCGCATGCGCGCCCCCTAGCGCGCGCGCGCTCGTTCATGTAGATTTAAAGGGACAGTGCGCCGGTAATTGGCTAATTGCCGGGCGCTGTCTCTATTTAAGTTTTGGACCCACGTCACTTCCCCGCTGGATCTTTGTTGCCCCGTGCCTTTGTGAAAGCGTTCCTGATAGTCTATTTGCCTTGCCGTGTACCAGACCTTGCTACGTTTCTCGACTCCGAACCTCTGCCGCCTGCCCTGACCTTACCGCCTGTCCACGACCACGAACCATTGCCGCCTGCCCTGACCATACTGCCTGCCCACCGCTACGATTCTGGAATACTATTTTGTACCTCACTGCACCTCAGCTGCCGCCGCAAGCAACTCACGTCGGGGGTAACGACCTGGTAGCCTCCGCCGCAGCAAGTCCATCCCGCTTTGCGGCGGGCTCTGGTGAACAACGTGGGCTACTTAGATTCCGTTCCCTGGCGTGGCTTAACTACCATCGCCTGCGGTGGTCCAGCGGATCCACTACCAAGTCCGTTACAGTAAGATCCAGCCATGGATCCCGCCAAGGTGCCTCTGCCAAGCATCACGGATATTACGACGGTTGTTGCCCAGCAAACGCAACAAATCGCACAACAAGGACAGCAGTTGGGCCAGCTCTCCGCCATGATGCTTCAGCTCCTTGCATCCCCGCAGCAGTCTCCGTCTCTGTCTGTGGCTCCATCTACATCTGCATTTCCCTTTTGGGCCCACCGTGGGACCCAAGCTTCGGCTCCCTCTACCCTCCAGCTTTGCCGGGGACCCCCAGCTCTGCCGGGGTTTCATTACGCAGTGCTCTATGCACGTGGAGCTGATGGCGGACCAGTTTCCCTCGGAGAGGTCTAAAGTGGCCTTCGTGGTGAGCCTACTTTCCGGGAAGGCCCTGGCTTGGGCAACCCCCCTCTGGGACAGGAACGACCCTGTGACTGCGGGCCTACAGATCTTCCTCCAGGAATTCCGCACCGTTTTTGAGGAGCCGGCGCGTGCTTCCTCTGCTGAGTCCGCCCTCTTGGGCCTTCGTCAGGGCGAGTCCTCTGTGGGTGACTATGCGGTTCAATTCCGTATCCTGGCTTCGGAGCTCGCATGGAACGAGGCCGCCCTCTGCGCCACCTTCAAAAAGGGTCTGTCCAGCAGGGTAAAAGACGCTTTGGCAGCAAGAGACCTCCCGTCCTCCCTGAACGAATTAATTCTCCTTGCCACTCGCATCGATATCAGGTTCACTGAGAGGCAGGAGGAGCTTCGCCAAGAAAGAGAGGCTGCTTCATCCTCAGCGTCCGGGAAACGCTCTCACCTAGGTGCCGTGGGAGAGGCGGCTCTAGGTGCAGTTTCTTCCGCTCCACGTTTGATGATGCCAGTGGAGGTGAAGACTGACGCTGGTTCTTCGTTCCGGAGTTCTGCCTTCCTGGACTCGGGGTCAGCCGGGAACTTTATCCATGCCTCTTTGGTATCCCGGTACCGCGTGCCTGTAGTCCGCCTGGAGAAACCTTTGCTGATTTCTTCGGTTAGTGGGGAGCTCCTCACTGATCCCATCCAGTATATAACCGGGCCAGTGACTCTCCGGGTGGGGGCTCTACATAAGGAGAAGATCAGGTTCCCACGTTCGTCCCTGCTTCCTCGGCGATCCTCTTGGGGCTTCCCCTGGCTGTAACGTCACGCCCCTACGCTGGTTTGGAAGACAGGCAGGTCCTGCGTTGTGGTTCAGAATGCAAGAACCTCTTCTTGGAGGTACCAGGGCCCGGTGCCTACCACTTTCCGCACCCGTTTGGGCCGAGCTTCTGCCGGGCCCTACCGGCTGAGTACCAGGACTTTGGGGACGTATTCTCCGGGGAAGGAGGCCAATACGCTGCCACCACATCGGCCTTACGACTGCCCCATTGACCTTCTTCCAGGAACCAGTCCGCCCCGGGGAAGGGTCTACCCGCTTTCCGTACCGGAGACTCAGGCCATGTCGGCCTACATACAGGAGAACTTGCGGAAAGGGTTTCTCCGTAAGTCCTCCTCCCCAGCCGGAGCCGGGTTTTTCTTCGTACAGAAGAAGGATGGTTCCCTCCGTCCGTGATAGACTACCGGGGACTCAATAAAATCACGTAAAAAAACGCTACCCTCTCCCGCTGATCGCAGAACTTTTCGATCGCCTCAAGGGAGCTAAAGTGTTTTCCAAGTTGGATCTGCAAGGGGCCTACAACCTCATCAAATTCGGGAGGGGGACGAGTGGAAGACGGCGTTTAAATTTACCCGAGACGGACATTTCGACTATCTCGTAACCCCCTTTGGGATCAGCAACGCTCCAGCAGTGTTTCAAGAATTTGTTAACGATGTCTTCCGGGATCTCCTGTACACCTGCTTATAGTGTACTTGGAGACATCCTAATTTTCTCTCCCGATCTTCAGACACACCGTCCCCTAGTGCGCCAGGTTCTGCGGTGTCTGCGCAGCAATCGACTGTACCCAAGCTGGGAAATGTTCATTCCATCAGACCAGCCTACCCTTCCTCGGTATATGTTCAGCCAAGGGCCTGAAGATGGAGCCAGCTAAACTCTCTGCGGTGCTGCAATGGCCTCGTCCTGTCGGTCTTCGGGCCATCCAGCGCTTCTGGGCTTCCGGAATTATTTTCCGCCAATTTATTCCCCACTTCTCCCCCTTTTGGGGGCTTCTATCGTGGCCCCCACTAGGAAGAACGCGAACCCGAGATGCTGGCCTCCTGAGGCTGAGAAGGCGTTTGTTGGTCTGAAAACTGCCTTCTCCACTGCACCTGTTTTGGTCCGGCCTATCCCAGAAAGCCGTTTTCCTTGGAGGTGGATGCTTCTTCTGTGGGGGCAGGGGCGGTCCTCACACAGAAGGTCCCAAGGTCACATGTGGGTTCTTCTCTAAGACCTTTTCGCCAGCGGGGCGGAACTATGCCATTGGGGACCGGGAACTCTTGGCCCTCAAGTTAGCCCTGGAGGAGTGGCGACATCTGCTGGAGGCGGCTCGCCATCCTATCGACATATTTACAGACCATAAGAATTTACTGTATCTTCAGTCAGCCCAGCGCTTGAATCCACGCCAAGCCCGATGGTCTCTCTTTTCTCACGTTTCGACTTTTGCATACATTTCGACCTGCGAGAAAAACCCTCCAAGGCTGACCCCTCTCTCGTGCCTGGGCGTGGTCGGTGAAGAACCCATGTCGCAACAATCATTTCTCCCGAAGTTGGTTAGGGCTCCGCCGGATCTCCAAACGTCCCTACTGCAATTTTTTTTCGTGCCGCCGGCACTCAGGAAGAAGGTGTTGAATGGGGCCATACTCTCTCTTGGCTGGTTATTCCCGGGGCACGGAAGTCCTACGCTTTGATCTCACGGCAAATACTGGTGGCCGACTCTGGCACAGGACGTCAAGACTTCACGCTCGCCTGTATCACATGTGCTTTGGAACAAGGTTCCATGCCACAGGCCTGAAGGTCTCTTGCATCCACTGCCCGTGCCAGAGATCCCCTGGACGCACATAGCCATGGATTTTTATCACTGACCTTCCGGCCTCCTCTGGGAATTCGGTAGTCTGGGTGGTTACTGATGGGTTCTCGAAGATGTCCCACTTCGTACCTCTCCCTGGCCTGCCATCTGCTCCACAATTAGCCAATCATTTCTTCCGACATGTTTTTTCCCACTTTATGGGTTACCTTCAAAACATTGTCTCCGACCGCGGTGTCCCCAAATTTTTTTTCCCGATTTTGGCGTGCACTATGCTCCCGTCTGCAAATCAAGCTGGACTTTTCGTCAGCATATCACCTCAATCCAATGGGCAGGTGGGAGCGGGTGAAAACCCGATTTCTGGGGAATACCTGCGTCACTTTGTATCTGGACGTCAGGACAACCTGGACCGAGCTGCTCCCTTGGGCCGAATTTTTCGTACAAACCCTCGCGTCTCGGAGGCAGCCGGCGTCTCTCCATTCTTTGTAGTCTATGGCCGCCACCAGCACCCCCCCTTTCCCCTGCCACTAAATTTGGATGTGCCCGCTGTCAACAACCAAGTTCGGGATATCAAGGCATCTGGCAGGAGACGCGACGTTCCCTACTTCGGGCCTCTGCCAGTATGTAGACTAAGGCTGATAAGAGGATAAGACCCTCCCAAACTTTCCTCCCTGGGGACAAAGTTTGTCTCTCCTCAAGGTACGTGCGCCTGAAGGTTCCTAGTTCAAATTGGGCCCCCGCTTCCCGGACCCTTCAAGGTTCTTCGGCAGTTGAACCGTGGGCGTACAAGCTTCCCTGCCTCCATCTCTCCGGATCCAAAACGCATTCCATGTCTCCCTCCTTAAGCCCTGGTCCTGAACCGTTTTTCTCTCAGGAATGTAACACCCTTCCCCAGTAGCCAAGTCCGCTGACATGTTTGAGGTAAGGACATCTTGGAGATGAAGACGGTCAGAGGGAAGCGCTTCTTCCTCGTAGATTGGAAGGGCTTCGGCCCCGAGGAGAGGTCCGGGGAGCCAGAATGCAACATCCTGAATCGTGACCTCCTCCTCAGGTTTCTGCATCCTAAAAAGGAGGGGAGGTCTAAGGGGGGGGGTCCTGTAACGGGTTGGGCCGCGGGTCCGGCCCACGGACCGCGGTTCGCAAACCCGTGTCCCCCGCGGCAGGTCCCCGGCGGAGACGGGTGCCGCCGCGGGTCCCACTGTCGCCCGTGGCTGCATCCGTCCCATCTCCTCACCTGACCACGCTCCCGTTCGGTCCGCGTCCCCTGCTGGCCGGAATGCGTATGCGCGTCCCCTAGCGTGCGCGCACGCTCGTTCATGTAGATTTAAAGGGACAGTGCGCCCGGGAAATTGGCTAATTTTCCGGGCGCTGTCTCTATTTAAGTTTTGGACCCACGTCACTTCCCCGCTGGATCTTTGTTGCCCCGTGCCTTTGTGAAAGCGTTCCTGATAGTCTATTTACATTGCCGTGTACCAGACCTTGCTATGTTTCTCGACTCCGAACCTCTGCCGCCTGCCCTGACCTTACCGCCTGTCCACGACCACGAACCATTGCCGCCCGCCCTGACCATACTGCCTGCCCACCGCTACGATTCTTGGAATACAATTGTGTACCTCGCGGCACCTCGGCAGCCGCCGCAAGCAACTCACGTCGGGGGTAACGACCTGGTAGCCTCACGCCGCAGAAAAGCCATCCGCTTTGCGGCGGGCTCTGGTGAAAACCGGGGGCTACTTAGATTCCTTCCCTGGCGTGGCTTAACTACCATCGCCTCCCGGTGGTCCAGCGGATCCACTACCAAGCCCCCCCGTTACACTGTCGGGCCTTTGTGGAATCGACGGAGAGAAAGCCTCGTGTCCGAATCTGTTGTCCGTCTCCTCCTGCTTTCGCTGGCGGGGACTGTTGTTTCAGAGTGTCCAACGATCGTTTCCAGAACTAAGATCACCACAATGTCATGCTGACAAGGGCATCGTCGCACTGACCATTTTGGTGGCTTCTTTCAAAAACTGGCAAGGATGGTGCAGACCCTCTTTCACCTGCCTCCACTTTTCGGGCTCAACACCCGAGGTCCGCACCGCTGCTTGTCAGGCCATGGTCACTTCGTATGCGTAATGGCATTGGGCGCTGCTACCACAATCGCTGGAGCATGGGAGGGGGGAAATTTTCCCAGCGGTTGCCACGTCAACAATGAGACGGTTGACGGGGAGACCGAGCTGACGCTGCAACGCAGCCAGGCGGGACGAAGCGGGGTGCGAACGGCGGAAGTGGGGAACTTAGACTTCGAGCCTTCCTCACAGACAGTCTACCCCCGGGGTAGCTCTTTAGAAATTTCTGGACGACGAAGGTTCATGACATGTGCCGGGCCAAGGGATGTGGCTCCAGCCTAGGGATCTTAAGGGATGCCAGCAGATTTCGCCCGTTATCGCACACCACCTTGCCTGGCACAAGGTTCTTGGGCACCCAGCCAGCGCCGGTCTCGTTACGGAAGCCTTTCCACAGCTCCTGACCTGTGTGTGGACGGTCTCCAAGACAGATTAATTTCAACACGGCCTGGTTTCTCTGGGCCGTGATCCCAAACCAGAGGACCTTGGGGGAAAGAGCCCTGCACCATCCCTGCGGTTTTTGAAGAGCGTTTCGCCGAGCCTGAGAGCCACCGTCATGACCAGAGACATCCACCCAGCTCACCCAGTGAGCTGTCACAGAGATATAGCGGCCTTGGCCGTGCTTACTAGTCCATGTGTCTGGTGAGATGGACCTTTTTCCGGCCACAGATGCAGACAACAGCGCTTGAAATTTTTAGAATGACAAGTGCTGGCCCAGGCAGGGACGGCTTTTCTGGCAAGAAATGCAGCTCGACATCTGGTATAGGGGCAGGCAAGGGCCAGGATGTGCGAACCCATCAGTGTCCACCGACCGGAGAAAGGCCAACATTTCCAAGGCCAAAAGCCTGGCAATGCCGACATTCAGGCTTTTTGCTTTTGAGATGGTTTGGGTTTAAAGTGTTATCTTCTGCACCAAACCTGGAAGACAGAGAGAGCTGGCTTTGCGAACTGGCCGCTGACGGCGTGCAGGTCGATCAAACTGGCGGGAATGGAGAAGGTAGGAATGAGTCTCTGGTGCTGCTGGTGGTACTCCGGGCGACGGTGAGGCTGAAGCGGAGCGCTGATCCCTTAACATGACCTCATGAGAGACATGGCAGCTGAGGACGCTTGGTGTGGTGGAAGGAGGAGGATGCGAGACCAGAGGGTGTGACAGGGTTTGGAGGCCCGGCATCGTCTGGCCTTTTTGGCCAAGTGTTTCCCTCCATTTCACTCATGCATTCGCTGCATGTGACTAGACATTGTTGGTTGTGGTATAACCACCTAAGGTCATGCCTCTTACTTATGCGTTTATGGCAAAGGGCGGCATATGAACACGCAGGGTGAATCAGAGGCTTTCTCAAAGAAGGCCCAGGCTTGAGAGGTCCTTGACCTTTTTGACGGCGTTAAGCAGGAGTGGGGTTTGCCTGACCGTTGGCTGGCGGAATCATATCAGCGGACTTCTGCGACCCGCCCTCCCCCTTTTTGAGGGGGGAAACCCGTACTGACACTACCCCATCGTCTTTCCTCCTCGTCCAGTGATGAAGCGCTCGCAAGCAGATTCTGCTAAAAAAACCCCACGTTGGATCCGCAATGTCGTCACATCATCATCAACACAGGTGACTTCGTTGTCCTGACATTCTGCATCCAGAGCTGCGGGCTACAAGCAAGAGGGACTGCAGGGCATTGCCGACCGCCCGGGGAATTTTTGCCGATTGACCGGCTTCCTTCTCCTCCTCTGATGGCATGAGTAACGGGGCGTCAGAGCAAGAAAATCATCCTCTTTGGCCTCCTTGATCTTTAACATGCCTTCTGACCCCAACCGCATTTTGTCATCAAAGAGGTCTTCAAAAAATGATTTCCACAGTGGTGGTACACGATGTACATTTGGGCTGCTTCATGTTGGACGGATGCTGATGATGCTGATGATGACATTTGTGGCCGTGACTGGGAGGACGAGGAGGTAAGACTGCTGGATGCAGGTTGCATTAACCACTGAAGGACAGATTGGCGACGCTGTCGTTCTGAGATTCACGGGGCCCAGACCCAGCAATGACAGGCCTGACGGTCCTGCAACTGACGATCCCTGGCATGCGGGGTTTGTCGCCAGCACTGGAAGGACACCTTCTCTCGTACCTCTACCTCCATGTCCTACCCCCCTCTTTGCTCGCTTACCCCCTTTGAATTTTCGTTTCCATGTTCAGAAATATAAAAGTTAGAGAAGGTATGGAAGAGTTTTGGAAAGTCTCTTATTAAAAGACGGCAAATACAGCTATTCTCAAATCCCTCAAATCAAAACAAAATTGCTGGATTAAAATTTAACTGCAAGGTGGCTCTATCAACAAAGCTGGCCTGCGCCAAAGTGAAAAAAACACGTATCTGAAATGTATACGGGATAATAAAAGGTATTTTTTGGCCCCTATCAATTCTCCTGGTGACTACTAAATTGCTTAATCAAATTTAACTACAAGGGTAGCTCTATGAACAAAGCTTGAATGACCAAAAGTGAAAAAAACAGCTGTCTGAAATGTATACAGGATAATAAAAGGTATTTTTTGGCACCTATCAAATCACCTGTGGTGACTATTAAATTGCTGTATTCAAATTTAACTACAAAGTAGCTCTATGAATAAAGCTTGACTGACCAAAAGTGAAAAAAACACCTGTCTGAAATGTATACGGGCTAATAAAAGGTATTGTTTGGCACCTATCAATTCACCTGTGGTGACTACTAAATTGCTGTCTGCAAATTTAACTACAAAGGAGCTCTTTGAACTAAGCTGTAGTGCGCCAAAGTGAAAAAACATGTATCTGAAATGTATTCGGATAATAAAAGGTATTTTTGGCACCTTTCAATTCACCTGTGGTGACTACAAAATTGCTGTATTCACATTTAATTTCAAGCTGCATAAATGAACAAAGCTGTAGTGCGCCAAAGTGAAAAAACACGTATCTGAAATGTATTCGGTAATAAAAGGTATGTTGGCACCTTCAATTTCACCTGTGGTGACTAAAAAAATTGCTGTATTCACTTTTAATGCAAGGTGCCTCAATGAACAAACCCTTGTATTTGCGTCAAAGTGAAAAAACACGTATCTGAAATGTATGCGGATATTAAAAGCTATTTTTGGCACCTATCAACCTGTGCTGACTACAAAATTGCTGGATTCTAATTTAACTGCAAGGAATGGGCAAAATTGAAAAAGAACACATACTGAAATGTATACTTTATAAAAAAGTGGATTTTGCAAACCCAACAAAGAGACCTGCATTACTAGAAAAGATGGTAACCTAATATAAGTTCAGGCTGCCCAATATCCAGGGAAAAATTTCAATAGAAAACTGTTAATAATAAAGCTATTGCAGTGAAATGTCTACACTAAGTCTTGGTGAACTATATCCAGTATTCTTTATAGAGCTTTTCTGTGTTCACCCCGGGCCCCTTTCCCTCCCCACCTCACCCCCCCCCCCCCCCGCTGCCCCCATGACTTACAGCGGTAGAATGCCCTTTAAAAATTCTCTACCTAACTACATAAAATCCCTTTAAATCTCTGATCTAACCAAGCTGAAAGGATCACAGCCAACAGTAGAGCTTTCTCTTGAAGAAATAGAATAATTTCGCTGAGCTGTTTGGACACAGGCAGAGCGCACGTCCTACTGCTATGAGTTGCTGACAGACACTGATCATGAACAGGAAGGGCTGTTCTATGTAAAACGAGGTCATGTGAATTTGCCAGCCAATCGCAACCATAAAACATCCCAGTCATGACGTCGTACACACATCTCACCCTGCTCATTCTGTAAGCTGATTTGGCTGGCCACCGAAATGACAGGAAGCGGCGAAATGGCGCGATATTAATAGATGATGCACAGATTTTAACCTAAATTATCGCATGATCTAAAAATTTCGATCAACATAAAAAAATGTCGATTTCAACTTTGTCAATAATAATCGCTCAACACTAGTGATATGTGTTCATGGTGTGACAGTATTATTTGGTCACTTTGTGATGGTGAGTATATGTGGTCTTAGTGGGATTATTGGCTACCTCCTGTTACACAACGCCCATTTCAGGTTGTCTCCTACAACTCCCTTTACACCAGGTACCTCCTACCTTTTTCTTCATTACTACCAGCCTACCATCGCTCCTTCTAGGGCTTCTACAACAATATTCTAGTTACCATCTTCAGTGTATTCAACTCACTCGCCATATTTCCTTGACTGTGATGTACATGATTAAGGCTAATTTTCAGCCAAAACGTCCCATCAATCTGTCACAATTTTGGACATCAATTGTACATATGAAAAATTGTCTAAATTTTTTTGCACTGACAAGCTGTAATTGTATCACTTATGGACTTCTATAAACACTATCTTGAATCATCAATGTGTGCTGTGGATTCTCTGTGCATTATTTGGTAATTGTCTGACTATTATTTTACATAGAACAGTGTGTTATAGCTGTTTGTATATTCAGGCACTGGGTGATGGTGATGCAATGTGTTGCAGTGTGGCGCAACATGTTAAGGTGGAGGTAGGGGGTAAAGGACGAAATTTCTTTACCCTGCCCTGAGTGCAATTTAGCCTAGGAACAGTCTTCCCCATGGGACACCCATTTGGATGAACTCCTGCCCTGACTGTGATTGAGTTGTCCTTGATGTTCTTTACAGAATAAGACAGGAGGCACTGTGAAGATGAAAACAGTATTTACTTCAAGCTAGTTGTTAAACCCAAATTCTTTCACAAATTGCTTTCCAGTCTCTATACACAAAAAGCCTGTAGCATGACTAGTACTAATTACCAACTTTAGGGACTTCCTCTGCACTCATTTATTCTGATGAACTCTACTCCACTCGTTAACAGGTCTCCTCTCTATCCAAGGTTCCTCAATTGTGATCACTCCTTTCTGGTTTTGCGGCAAGGAGTTCATAGAATTGTTCCCAGACCATTATCAGCATAGGCCTGGTGCTGCACCTGAACACACTAACACAGACTATCTTTTAACATTGGCTAGCAGATGACTCCTTCCATCTAGGTATCCATTTATAGTCTATTACTCCACCCTCTTTTCTAGGTTACCACAGCTCCTGCTATAGGGTGCACAATTAAATAACTCATGACATGCTGGAGAAACCCAATGACTCTGCATTTTTCAATACACACAATGTAAACTACATTAAACCCTTAACGGACCTTGGCGTTCCTGTGTGTCTTGGTACATGGCCTGTTAACGCACCATGACGTACAGGAAAATCATGGTGATTGTGTGGGCACAGCTCCCAGGGTGGTGATTGACAGCTGGGCTCCTTCAGTTGCAGTCCGGAGCGGAGATAACTCTGCTCCTGACCGTTTAACCCCTTAGCTGGTCAATAGCGAATGTGGCAGCTAAGGAGTTTAACTGAGAGAGGGAGGATGCTGATGGTTGTCATAACAACTGGGTGGCAAACTATGGCTTCTGGGTTGTCTATGATGTAGTTCTGTCAGGTCCGCCTGGAGACAGAGTCTGACAGGCTCAATGACAGTTGGGTAATATGTTGCAATACACATCTGTGCTGCAATGTATTATACCAGCGATCTACTCCCATAGTGGGACAAGTGAAAAGAAAACAAAATAAATTAAAGTAAAAGTGTAAAAAATAAAAAATAGAGTAAAACACATACATCGCTTTTTACCCATTAAATATACTTATTGAAAAAAATAAGTACACATATTTGGTATCACTGCATGCACAACCTAACTTATAAAAATCTAATCTTATTTAACCCAGATGATGAAAGCTGTAAAAAAAACAATGGCAGAATTGTTATTTTTGTTCATCCCGCTACACATAAAATAGAATATAAAGTGATCAGGAAATCATATAAACACCAATTAAAATGACAGTATTTCCAACAAACAAACAAAACAAACCCTTACATAGCTCCATTTATGGAAAAGTTAAAAAGTTATGGCATTCTAAAGAAAGTGATGCTTAACATAATAAAAACTATTTTTTAAATCTGCTACAAAATAAAAAAAATATAAATCGGGTAATGATATAATCATGCCCAGCAGAGTAAAACTAGCATGTCACTTATAGTGCAGTAAAAAATCTAATAAAAAACACTAACAGGATTGCCGCATTTTCATTATCCTGTATCCCAAAAAACAATTAAAATGTAATCAAAAAGTCTTGTCCCCCCCAAAATGGTACCAATGAAAACATCAACTCATCCTTCAAACATCAAGTCCCATACACATCTCCATATAGAGAAGAATAAAAAAAACAAAAAAAACTTAAGACTCTCAAACTATGACAATTCAAAAACATGTTTTCTATTCTAAATAAAAGTGTTTTTAGTGCGTAAAAGCAGTAAAACATAAAAAATATATAAATCTGGCATTACTGTAATCGTATTGGCCTTCTGAGTAAAGTTAACATGTCATTTATGCCACATGGTGACCTCTGTAAAAACAATTAAATACATAAAAAACACTACCAGCATTGCTGTATTTTGTTCATCCGGCTCCCAAAAAACGTTATAAAAAGCAATCAAGTAATCAAATAAACCCCATAATAGTACCAATGAAACTGACTACTCATCCCGCAAAAAGAAAAAAAAAAGAAACCCTTAATCAGCTACATATACAGAAAAATAAAAATGTTATAGCTGTCAGACTATGACAAGTAGAAAAACATGAAAAACTATATAAAATTTATATTGTTGTAATTGTATTGACCCGCATAATAAAGTTATGATGTAATTTTTTTTACCATAGGCCAAGCTTTGTAAATATGAATCCTAAAAGGAACAACAGTGGAATTGCAGGATTTTATTTTCATTTTCATAGCCCAATGCTAAATAAAACAGTGGAAAACCTGTGGACCTGAAATGCACAATACACCCTTAGAAAGGTGTTGAATCCAAAATGGGGTGATTTCTGGAAGCTTTCACGTGTTCTGGTACTTTGGGGGATTTGCAAATGCAACATTTCACCCCAAAATTTGTGTTCCAAAAGCCAAATAGCGCTTCCTCCCTTGTATACCCTGCCATGCACCCAAACAGCAGTTTAAACCCACATATAGGGTATTGTCGAACTTGGAAGAAATTAGGTAATACATTTTAGGGTGTTTTTTTCCCAGGATTCCTTATAAAATGAAACTTTTCAGCTAAAACTGAATAATAATAGAAAAAAAATGTGAAACAGCTGGGGGGTCAGTATACTCACTATACCCCTGCATATGTTTCTTAAGGGATGTAGTTTTCCAAATTACGTCGTCTTAGGGTTGTTTATTAAGTTTTAGCACCCTAGGATGCCCACAAACGTAAGTTGGTACCTAAAATATATCCTAATTAAAATGTGACCTAAAAATTCAGTAAGTGCTCCTCCTATGCTGAGGGTTGTGGTTGAGTCAAGTAGCACAACAGGGCCATCATCTTCGAAGATGGCAGAATGGGAGGAATCAACATTGAGTTGCATTTTCTTGGTAAGATTTATATTTATCTGTGTTCTAGTAAATAATGGATTACAATTGAAGATTTGCAAAAAAAAAGTAGAATTTTGAAATTTCACTTCACTCCACTGCTTTAATTTCTGTGAAACCCCCAACAGGTTAACAAACTTCCCAAGTGCTGTTTTGAATATGTTAAAGGGTGCAGTTTTTTTTAGGTTGAGTCATTTATGGCCATGTCCAACATACAGGCCACTCAAAACCACATCAGTACTGGACTAGTCCCTAAAAAAAAAATCTGTGTTGCAAATTTTTTGGGAAATGTGAAAGCTTGCTACTAAATTTGTAAGCCCCTAAATGTTGTAAAAAAAAAAATAAAAGGACATTTAAAGAACATCCAAATAAAGAAGACATATAGTAGATGCTAGTTATATACTATTTTATGTGGTATAACTATATTATGGATAGATATTCTTGAAGTTTTAAAATTGCTAATTTTCAAAATTTTCACAACATTCTGATATTTTTCACAAAAAACAAGGCTTGCATGGACCAATATTAATTGCTAACCTAAAGCACAATGTGTCACGAGAAAACACTCTCAATCGCATGAATTGGTAAAAGCATTAAAATGTTATTCCCAGGTGAGACTTGTCAGATTTGAAAAAAGGGCTTCGTCTGTAGGTCCAAAACAAGCCTAGATATTAAGGGTTAAAATAAATGCTTTTCCATCAAGTCATCATGATAAAGCAATAACACATAGCATGAAAATGAACAAATCATAACATATTCATTACCATACAAGGCTTAATATTTTAGTAGTGTACACTCATGTACATTATACATATTTCTGCATGCTGGCAAACAACACAGACTTTCTACACTGCCTTACAATCTTTGTATTCAAGACTTTGTGGATGAGATTTTATAAAGTACTGCATACGAAGAAGGCATTGATGTGGGTTCGCAGCTGCTAATGCTTTACATCCAGCAACCCTAGCTGTAAAAAATGTTTTGTAATGCCTCATTATGGTAAATGTAAAGAACATTAGAAGCCACCAATGTATTCTGAAACATAAAAACACAGGCCAAATAGTTTTATGTGTGTCATACATCTATGTGTTATAGTATAACTTCTAATACATATCTCAGCTGCTGCAGAACCATTGATTAATATAAAACCTGTGGATAAGCCAAATATTACCTTATATACTAGAGTATAAGCCGAGGCACCTAATTTTACCACAAAAAACTGGGAAAACGTATTGACTCGAGTATAAGCCTAGGGTGGAAAATGCAGCGGCTACTGGTGAATTTCAAACATAAAAAAATGGATACCAATAAAATTACATAGGCAGGTATAGGCAGTTTAATGCCTCCCATAGGCAGGTATAGGCAGTTTAATGTCCCTCATAGGCAGGTATAGGCAATTTAATGTCACCCATAGGCAGGTATAGGCAATTTAATGTCCCCTATAGGCAGGTATAGGCAGGGCCCGTTGTCATCAGGCTGCGCAGGCAGCATGATGACATAGCACTCCTCTTGTGTCGGATACTCTGGAAGGCTGCAAGTCTGCATGCAGCCTTCTGGAGTCCTCTGCGGAGCAGGGAGCGCTCGCTCTCTGCTCCACAATAGTATCTTCAGCTGTATGCACTCCCAGAGGAGGCGGATACTGCTGAAGAGATCGCCGGCAGCGCCCGGGCCATGGAAGCACCCGGAAGCTGATGGCTGACTCGAGTATAAGCCGAAGAAGGATTTTTCAGCACATTTTATTGTGCTGAAAAACTCGGCTTATACTTGACTATATGTAGTATCTTGACTGTGTTTCTGTGTTTGGAGATTACATTAAAAACCATAAAAAACATTGAAAAAGTTGAGACAACTTTCTGTGCTGTATGGGGGTCACATTAGCATATAGGATTTCCACATTCTGGTCAGCAGATATGGCACACAATAAAAATGTCAGTCCAATCCAAGACTGTGTTTTAACTCTGGCCTGAGCCAGCTGTACAGGCCAATGTACAGAAACACCACAACAGAAATCCTAGGCAGTCTAGCCAGTAACTGAACAAAGAGACCCCTCTCTAACTGTGACCTCAGTCTATTTCCTAGCACCACAAACACAGTATTCTCACCAGCCTCCAGTGGTCCAAACTTCCTGAGGTCAGCCACCTGATGTCCTCTAGCAGAGGGGTGTCAGAGCCCTCTTATCAGCTCCACTGTTGCCTTCAACTTCAGATTGAGAACTCCACCATGATAGTGTCCTGAAGAGACAGGCTTTAATAGGCCTTTAAGACCTTGCCTTGAACTTGGGAATGGCCTTCCACCTATCACTACAGCCACTCCAGAAAAGCCAGCCCGGATAAGCTACTGAGCAGCTATACTAATACTAATAAGTCTCAGTAAACCATGGTTACTGACTCTAAACTGCTGGCTTATCCCACTGAGGCCAGGCATCTCAGGGGCATGTACCTCATATTTTATGGATATTTTATGTGATAGAGCAACACAAAGTAGCAAGTACTTAGGAAGTATAAAGTAAATAATATGTTCTGTTCCAAATGTTTGCAAAAACTGAAAGGGTTTTCATCAGGAGAAGGACTGGAAAGCTGATCACAGTTGATGGGAAGATGGTTGTAAATACTGGAAAAGCCTAGAGGAAAACCTGTTAGATGCTGCAAAAGACTTGAGTCTTGGGTAGGTTCAACTTCCTGCAGGACAAAGGCTCTAAATAGAGATGGGCGAATTTCTCAAAAATTCCATTCGGTGACTTCGCCGAATTTTCCGACAAAATTTGTTTCGGTCCGAATTGCTTCAGGACGAATCACATTAAAAAACAGCTATTTCCAGGCTGCACAGAGCCTGTAGGGTGCAGTAGAACATTGTGCCATGCTTAAATAGGCAGAGGGAGCTTAGTTTGGTCTTATACAAGTTGTGTTTTAGTTGACAGCAATGACTGCCGCCGCTCTTTAAATTTGCTTCACTAAAAAACCCTTGGCACTTAAGAGGCAAAATGACCAAAAAACGAACTGGAATGTTGCCTTTTAAATTTATGGGAGCGACAGCGGAAAAAAACAAGCTAGGGTCAGGTGGCAACATCGTGACAGAGTGTGGAGGTGACGGCAGCAACCCCAAAACATGTGGTCAGGGTGGGACAAGACATTCTGGAGGTGGCAAAAAAAGGATAGGCAAAGGGTGGACAATGACAAAGTGTGGAGGGCAGGGCAGCCGCCACAGCACGCAGAGGGCAAAAGGGGAACAATGACATTTTTAGGGGGCAAAAACAGGGGGTAGGCCCCAGAGTTCACAATAACAGAGGTGAAGGTGACGACATGGCAAAAAAAGCAGGAGCAATGAGGTAAAAACAGTGGCACAATGAAAAATTCTGGAGGTGGCAAAAACAGGAGTAGGCCACAGAGTCACAAAGACGGAGTGTGGAGGTGACGGCCCGGAGCAAAACGCAACACACATGGCTCAACGTGGCACAAAGAATTCTGAGGTGGCAAAAAAACAGGGGTAGGCAACGATGGCCCAAAAAGACAGAGTTTGGGGGGTGACGGCGGGAAAAACAAACACACCAGCATGAGGTAGACAGTGGCACAATGACAAATTCTGGAGGGGGCAAGAACAGGGGTGGCCACAGAGTAGCAAAAGGGCAGAGTGTGTAGGGGCACGGGGCACCACACAGCAGCATGAGGTCAACAGTGGCCAATGACATTTGGAGGTGGCAAAAAAGGGTAGGCCACAGAGTGGACAATGGGCAGACTGTGTAGGGGACGGGGAGCAGCCACAGCAGAGCATGAGGTCAGACAGTGGACAATGACGGGTGTGGGGGTCACGGGCAGCCCACAGCCAGCATCGGTCAGACAGTGGCACAAGGACATTCTGGAGGGGGCAGAACGGAGGGCCACAGACAGGTGTGGAGGGCCGGCGAGCAAAAAGCAGCAGCATGAGGCAGAAATTTTGGGACAATGACAAATTTGGAGGTGGCAAGAACGGAGTAGGCCACAGAGTGGCACAAGACAAGGTGTAGATCACGGCAGCAGCCCAGCAGGCCCTGAGGTCAACAGTGGACAATGAAAAGGGTTGGAGGTCACGGCGCAGCCCCAAACAGCAGAAAAAGGTAGACAGTGGCACAATGACATTTGGAGGGGGGCAAAAACAGGATAGTCCCCAGAGAGGCACAAAAAGACAGAGTGTGGGGCAAAGGGGGAGCAAAAAAAACAGCAGCAGATGGGTCAACGTGGAAACAATGACTTTGGAGGTGGGAAGAAAAGGATAGGCCCCAGAGTGGGATAAAAAACAGAGTGTGGGGGCACGGCAGGGCAACAGCGCAGCATAGGAAGACATGGGACAATGACAAATTTGGAGGGGCAAGAACAGGAGTGGCCCAGAGGGGCAAATACAAGTGTGTAGGTCCGGGAGCAGCCAGCAGCAGCATGGGGGTAAAACAGTGGCACAATGACCGGGTGTGGGGGGGTCTGGGACAAAAACAGCAGCAGCATGAGGTCAGACAGTGGCACAATGACATTCTGGGGGTGGAAAAACAGGGGTAGGCCACAGAGTGGCACAATGACAGAGTGTGGAGGGCACGGCAGGAGCATCAACAGCAGCATGAGGTCAGACAGTGGCACAATGACTTTCTGGTGGTGGCAAAAACAGGAGTAGGCCACAGAGATGCACAATGACAGAGTGTGGAGGTCACAGCAGCAGCCACAGCAGCAGCAAGAGGTCAGACAGTTGCACAATGACATACTGGAGGTGGCAAAAACAAGAGTAGGCCACAGAGTGGCACAATGACAGCGTGGAGGTCACGGCAGCAGCCAAAGCAGCAGCATGAGGTCAGACAGTGGCACAATGACATTCTGGAGGTGGCAAAAACAGGAGTAGGCCACAGAGTGGCACAATGACAGAGTGTGGAGGTGACGGCAGGAGCAACAACAGTAGCAGCAGCATGAGGTCAGACTGTGGCACAATGACATTCTGGAGGTGGCAAAAACAGGAGTAGGCCACAGAGATGCACAATGACAGAGTGTGGAGGGCATGACAGGAGCAACAGCAGCAGCATGAGGTCAGACAGTGTCACAATTACAAATTCTGGAGGTGACAAGAACAGGAATAGGCCACAGAGTGGCACAATGACAGAGTGTGGAGGTGAAGGCAGGAGCAACAACAGTAGCAGCAGCATGAGGTCAGACAGTGGCACAATGACATTCTGGAGGTGTCAATATCAGGAGTAGGCCACAAAGTGGCACAATGACAGATTGTGGTGGGCATGGCAGCAGCAACAGCAGCAGCATGAGGTCAGACAGTGGCACAATGACATTCTGGAGGTGGCAAGAACAGGAGTAGGCCACAGAGTGGCACAATGACAGAGTGTTTAGGGCACGGCACCAGCAACAGCAGCAGCATGAGGTCAGACTGTGGCAAGAACAAGATTAGGCCACAGAGTAGAACAATGACAGAGTGTGGTGGGCAAGGCAGGAGCAACAACAACAGCAGCAGCATGAGGTCAGACAGTGGCACAATGACATTCTGGAGGTGGCAAAAACAGGAGTAGGCCACAGAGTGGCACAATGACAGAGTGTGGAGGGCACGGCAGGAGCAACAGCAGCAGCATGAGGTCAGACAGTGGCACAATGACAAATTCTGGAGGTGGCAAGAACAGGAGTAGGCCACAGAGTGGCACAATGACAGAGTGTGTAGGTCACAGCAGCAGCCACAGCAGCAGCATGAGGTCAGACAGTGGCACAGTGACATTCTGGAGGTGGCAAGAACAGGAGTAGACCACAGAGTGGCACAATGACAGAGTGTGGCGGTAAGGGCAGGATCAACAACAGTAGCAGCAGCATGAGGTCAGACAGTGGCACAATGACATTCTGGAGGTGGCAAGAACAGGAGTAGGCCACAACGTGGCACAATGACAGAGAGTTTAGGGCACGGCAGGAGCAACAGCAGCAGCATGAGGTCAGACAGTGGCACAATGACATTCTGGAGGTGGCAAAAACAGGAGTAGGCCACAGAGAGGCACAATGACAGAGTGTGGTGGGCAAGGCAGCAGCCACAGCAGCAGAATGAGGTCACATAGTGGCATAATGACATTCTGGAGGTGGCAAGAACAGGAGTAGGCCACAGAGTGGCACAATGACAGAGTGTGGAGGTGACGGTAGAAGCAACTACAGTAGCAGCAGCATGAGGTCAGACAGTGGCACAATGACATTCTGGAGTTGGCAAAAACAGGAGTAGGCCACAGAGTGGCACAATGACAGAGTGTGGAGGGCACGGCAGGAGCAATAACAGCAGCAGCTGCAGCATGAGGTCAGAGAGTGGCAAAATGAAATTCTGGAGGTGGCAAAAACAGGAGTAGGCCACAGTGTGGCACAATGACAGAGTGTGGAGGGCACAGCAGGAGCAACAGCAGCAGCATGAGTTCAGACAGTGGCACAATGACAAATTCTGGAGGTGGCAAGAACAGGAGTAGGCCACAGAGTAGCACAATGACAGAGTGTGGAGGTCACGGCAGCAGCCACAGCAGCAGCATGAGGTCAGACAGTGGCACACTGACAGGGTGTGGAGGGCACGGCAGCAGCCACAGGTGGCAAAAACAGGAGTAGGCCACAGACTGGCACAATGACGGAGTGTGGAGGGCACAGCAGGAGCAACAACAGCAACAGCAGCATGAGGTCAGACAGTGGCACAATGACATTCTGGAGGTGGCAAGAACAGGAGTAGGCCACAGAGTGGCACAATGACAGAGTGTGGAGGTGACGGCAGGAGCAACAACAGCAGCATGAGGTCAGACAGTGGCACAATGACATTCTGGAGGTGGCAAAAACTAGAGTAGGCCACAGAGTGGCACAATAACACAGTGTGGAGGGCACGACAGGAGCAACAGCAGCAGCATGAGGTCAGACATTGGCACAATGACAAATTCTGGAGGTGGCAAGAACAGGAGTAGGCCACAGAGTGGCACAATGACAGAGTGTGTAGGTCACGGCAGCAGCCACAGCAGCAGCATGAGGTCAGACAGTGGCACAATGACATTCTGGAGGTGGCAAAAACAGGAGTAGGCCACAGAGTGGCACAATGAGAGAGTGTGTAGGTCACGGCAGCAGCCGCAGCAGCAGCATGAGGTCAGACAGTGGCAGAATGACAGGGTGTGGAGGTCATGGCAGCAGCCACAGCAGCAGCATGAGGTCAGACAGTGGCACAATGACATTCTGGAGCTGGCAAGAACAGGATTAGACCACAGAGTGGCACAATGACAGAGTGTGTAGGTCACAGCAGCAGCCACAGCAGCAGCATGAGGTCATACAGTGGCACAATGACATTCTGGAGGTGGCAAGAACAGGAGTAGGCCACAGAGTGGCACAATGACATAGTGTGGAGGTCAGGGCAGGAGCAAAAACAGTAGCAGCTGCATGAGGTCAGACAGTAGCACAATGACATTCTGAAAGTGGCATAAACAGGAGTAGGCCACAGAGTGGCACAATGACAGAGTGTGGAGGGCACGACAGGAGCAACAGCAGCAGCATGAGGTCAGACAGTGGCACAATGACATTCTGGAGGTGGCAAAAACAGGAGTAGGCCACAGAGAGGCACAATGACAGTGCGGAGGTCACGGCACCAGCAACAGTAGCAGCATGAGGTCAGACAGTGGCACAATGACATTCTGGAGCTGGCAAGAACAGGATTAGACCACAGAGTGGCACAATGACAGAGTGTGTAGGTCACGGCAGCAGCCACAGCAGCAGCATGAGGTCAGACAGTGGCACAATGACATTCTGGAGGTGGCAAGAACAGGAGTAGGCCATAGAGTGGCACAATGACAGAGTGTTTAGGGCACGGCAGCAGCCACAGCAGCAGCATGAGGTCATACAGTGGCACAATGACATTCTGGAGGTGGCAAGAACAGGAGTAGGCCACAGAGTTGGCACAATGACATAGTGTGGAGGTCAGGGCAGGAGCAAAAACAGTAGCAGCTGCATGAGGTCAGACAGTAGCACAATGACATTCTGAAAGTGGCATAAACAGGAGTAGGCCACAGAGTGGCACAATGACAGAGTGTGGAGGGCACGACAGGAGCAACAGCAGCAGCATGAGGTCAGACAGTGGCACAATGACATTCTGGAGGTGGCAATAACAGGAGTAGGCCACAGACGCGCACAATGACAGTGCGGAGGTCACGGCACCAGCAACAGTAGCAGCATGAGGTCAGACAGTGGCAAAATGTCATTCTGGAGGTGGCAAGAACAGGAGTAGGCCACAGAGTAGCACAATGACAGAGTGTGTAGGTCACGGCAGCAGCCACAGCAGCAGCATGAGGTCAGACAGTGGCACAATGACATTCTGGAGGTGGCAAGAACAGGAGTAGGCCATAGAGTGGCACAATGACAGAGTGTTTAGGGCACTGCAGCAGCCACAGCAGCAGCATGAGGTCAGACAGTGGCACAATGACATTCTGGAGATGGCAAGACCAGGAGTAGGCCACCGAGTGGCACAATGACAGAGTGTGGAGGTCCGGGCAGGAGCAACAATAGTAGCAGCAGCATGAGGTCAGACAGTAGCACAATGACATTCTTGAGGTGGCAAGAACAGGAGTAGGCCATAGAGTAGCACAATGACAGAGTGTGTAGGTCACAGCAGCAGCCACAGCAGCAGCATGTGGTCAGACAGTGGCAGAATGACATTCTGGAGGTGGCAATAACAGGAGTAGGCCACAGAGTGGCACAATGACAGAGTGTGGAGGGCACGGCAGGAGCAAAAGGAGCAGCATGAGGTCAGACAGTGGCACAATGACAAATTCTGGAGGTGGCAAGAACATGAGTAGGCCACCGAGTGGCACAATGACAGTGTGGAGGTCACGGCACCATCAACAGCAGCAGCAGTATGAGGTCATAGAGTGGCACAATGACAGAGTGTGGTGGTGGGTGGCAATACCAGTCCCTGATAAAGATGGTGGTAGGCAGATGGAGAAACTGGCAGCAGATGTGTGGCATCAGGCGGGTGGCTGCATCAGAATATTGGCTGAGGCAGTTAACAACAACAAGATTCTGAAGCGCCTATGCAGCTCCGTGGTGCGGGATGCACAGCAACAAACAGCTTATTCGCCCGGTATTGATTAAAATTCAAATTTTTATTTCAACACATGTAAAAAGCAGCCATATGTACATATGCCAAAACGCAATGCGCCCGACAGACGCGTTTCAAGCTCAGTGATCTTGTTCACTGTCAACTAGACAACTGGACAACTTGAAACGCGTCTGTGGGGCGCATTGCGTTTTGCCATATTTTACATATGGCTGCTTTTTACATGTGTTGAAATAAATATATGAGTTTAAATCAATACCGGGCGAAGAAGCTGTTTGTTGCTGTGCATCCCGCACCACTTAGCTGCATAGGCGCTTCAGAATCTTGTTGTTGTTGTTTGCTAACCGCTTGGCTGGCGGCACGCCCTGGGATCATCACACTCAAGTGGATCCTCCAGAACAGAGACCATAGCCCTAATCAGGTGAGACACACATCTTGTTTTTGTTTGCTGAGGCAGGTAGTTTGAACCCAGACTCATTTCTCAAAGATTTGATGAGGCGTCATGGCTGATGTAATCTGAAGCCTAAGGCATTGGTGTGTGGAAATCCTGGCCGATGGACGTCTGATTCATCTTGACAAAGGTCATTCGTATTTCCCGTGTACAAGCAGGTTCTCCTTGGAGTAACGATGGCCCCCCACTGCACTGAACACCGGCTCTGATGCCACACTACTGGCCGGGCAGGACAGCTTCTCCACTGCAAACTCGCCAAATTGCAGCCACACATCCAGTTTGGCTGCACAGTAGTCCAGCGGACCTTCTAACTGGGGTGGCAGAGTGCATCTGGACCGAGAGATGATGGCAAAGAGAAACAACTCCCTTCTGAAGAGGTGGTGTACCCTTGACTGGCTGCAATGGCATGCATGCCACTGGGCTCTGCTGCTGCTGTTGCTGCGGCGGCTGGATGGACCACCACATATGAGCCACCTTTCTCCCAGGCCACCAGATGGTGACGCTGCATGTGTTGACGCAGGACCGTGGTGCCAACGTTAGCTCCCTGGCCCCACTTCACTTTCTGCCCACAGATTCTACATATACCCATATTCGGCTCCTCCGGTGTCTTAGCAAAGAACTGCCATACCGCTGAGTAGCTGGTTTTACCGCCAACGCTCCGCACTGAGTGACTACTGCCGCTGCTGCCTCGCTGAGCCCCTGTGCCGCTACTTTCTTGGACCTGCGAAGCGGGTTTTTACCCCGTGGCTGCTTGGCTCCTGATCTCACACTGTTGCTACCCTGCTGACTCATGGCCACACAACCCACTTGCTGGCTGCGCCGCTGCCTGACGCGCATGCTGACGCCCTCTTTTCCTGACGATGATGAAGCCCTTGCTTCACCTGGCTCCCAAGTGCGGTCGGCTACATCATCATCGATTTGTGTTTCATCGTCACTGCTGTTCTCATGACCGGTCTTGGTATGTAGAGGCTGAGTCCTCACAACATGATCTCCCATGCCACTCTCCACATCTATACTTTGCCGCCTGCTGCAAGAAGCAGGCGCTAGTGGCCCCATTTCTTCGCTGCCAAGTAGCTGCTGACTGCCCTCCTCAAATTGTACATCCTCGCTATATAGTGGCGCTGAGCCCAGACCACATAGTAGATCTCTGGCTGAGGGAACCGGATGGGACAGAGGCAGGTTGAGGACAGGTGAGGGCTGCTGACCAGCTCCTGGGTCATGCCAACTAAGGGTTGTGTCTGACGTTCCCACCGACTCTTGGCTGTGGTTGTCAGATGTCATCTGGGAGGAAGTGGATGACCTAGTTAACCAATCAAGAACCATTGGGTTGCTGAACAACACACGGCCGTTAGATAACAGCGGCAGTTCTGGCCTCACCAAGTGACCCCTGCTGCGACCTCCCCTTGCTGTGCTGCGACCTGGGCCTTCTCCAGGAATGTTTGTGCCACTGCCACTCGCAGGTGAAGAGCCTGCCACATCTCTGTCTGACATACTGTTTGTTCTAAAATGTACAGACACTGTTTGATGAAGATTTCTGTATATGATAAATACACACCCTGTATTTGACTCCAAATGAACCCACTAACAAGCTTGGGTAACCCTTGGATATAAATTGCGCTCCACAAATGGGCAGGAAAAATTTACTTATATGTGCCGTTTAAAAACACTGTGTATTTTACTGAATATAAAAGCACAAACTGGCTTAATTAACCTTCGGATATGAATTATGCTACAGGCAAAATTTCTGCTTTGGCGGTGAAAAAGAACATTTCTTTTACTAATTAGAACTGCAGAAAAATACATAGTTAACCTTTGGATGTAAATTGCGCAAAAGAAATGTGCTGCCAAAAATTACCAGCTTTGTAGCGTGTTAAAACGGCGTGTATTTTACGGAACACAACAACAGAAAACTTGTAATTAACCTTCGGATATGAATTATGCTATAGGCAAAATTTCTTTTTTGGCGGTGAAAAAGAATGTTTCTTTTACTAAGTACAACTGCAGAAAAATACTTAGTTAACCCTTGGATGTAAATTGCACAAAAGAAATGTGCTGCCAACAGTTACCAGCTTTGTAGCGTGTTAAAATGGCGTGTATTTTAAGGAACACAATAACAGAAAAACTTGTAATTATCCTTCGGTTGTGAATTATGCTACAGGCAAAATTTCTTCTTTGGAGGTTAAAACGAACGTTTCTTTTAGTGACCACAACAGCAGAACAACGCTTAATTAACCCCTGGATCTAAATTGCGCAATAGAAATGAGCAACCATAAATTAAGTGGTATTTGGATTGTAAAAACGCTGTTTCTTTAACTGAATACAACAGGAACAGGCTTAGATAACCCTTGGATATTCAATGTGCTGAAGAAATGAGCAGATAGCATTAAAATGTATATGCAGCTGCATTGGACGCACACTGGACTTCAGTTCCAATACCCCACAAAATCAGAATTAGAACATAAGAGACACAGTCTCTGAGACAAGCTGTGACACCCCCCCAAAAATCGCTGTATAAAAGTGAGTTCTTTAGTATGAGATATCACAATCAGCAGCGGCGGCAGCACCTTCCCTACACAGCACAGTGAGAGGAGTGTGAGGAACGAGCATGTTGCCCGGACTTATATAGTACGGTGACGTCACAAAATCCCGCCGGTCTCTGATTGGCTTCATCTCTGCACATGTCATGTAGGCTATGCCTTTCTTCCTCCCAGAGTTCTTTGCCCCATTTAACGCCATGTGCTCGCAGCCATTTTATCAATCAAAAACAGGCTTTGTTCCTGCGAATCACCCCAAACCTCGACTTCGTGCAGAATCGAAGTTTTCTGAAATTCTAAACGAATTCCACTTCGTTAGAATCAATTCGCCCATCTCTAGCTCTAAACATACAGCCAACACTAAAATACAGTGGTTTAAATCTAATAAAAATTTGTGTTAAAATAGCCCAGTCAAAGTTGAGAATTTGTGGCATGACTTGAAAATTGCTGTTAACAAATCTTCGCAAACCAATCAGACTGTGCAAGAGCTAGTTTGTAAAGAAGAATGGGCACAAACTACAACCTCTAGATGTGCAAAGCTGGTAAAGACATCCCCCAACAGACTTGCAGCTGTCATTGCAGTTAAATGAGTTGTCTCATTACAAGCTTTCAGCCCACATCAATGTTTTTAGAAGCAAAGGATTTTTGAATTGAGGGGTGTGCTTCTTCTCTGCCTCTTCTCCTCCCTCTTCTCCCCTCCCCTCAGCACACAGGCAGCTCTCCTCAGTAACTTCTATACAGCAGGGGGTGGGGGGGGGGTGCAGGGGGATTGCTGCCAGAGTTAACCCTGTGTGTGCCTGCCTAGATCTTCTGCAGGCATCTAGATCAGCTGTATTAGGGCTGATCTATGAGTGTGGAGAGGTCTGTGATTGCTAATAGCAGAACAGAGGGGATGCAAGTGTTCCTATACCCTCTGCTTAGCTTACATATCTCCACATCTCCAGCAACAAACAGACCCTGTCAGAACAGACACAGGGAAGCTGTGAAGTGTTACTATACTCAGGATGTGTCACTAGTACACCAGAGCATGAACTGTTCACAAGCCTCCCTGATCTGTATAGTATTATTATAGTTACAGCTCCACAGACACATCATGATTATAGTAACACACAGGGTCACTGCTGTCACATCTATTGATCAGCCTCATCTCTGCTCAATCTGTGTAGAGAGCAGGAGGAAGCAGGCACACACAGGGTTAATCCAGGCAGCAGGGACACAGAAGCCAGAGTCCTCCCTCCCCCTCCCTCCACTACAGAAGCATTCTGTGCGGGAGGGGCTCTCTGCTCCAACCTGTATTCTGAAGGTGATGAGTCATACAGACCTGACAGCCAGTGAGATAAGGATCAACAGGTCAGCTGCTATAGAGATTTGAGAAGCTGATGTACTACTACTAACAGGGATAACTCAAGATCAGTAGGACATTTGTAATGAACATATATTGCAAAGCTGCTTGTTTTTTAAAGATCTTTTAATTAAAACCCAATCATTGTAGCGAGACAACCCCTTTAAAGGTCCTACAAAGCATTGACTCAATGGGGGGAGAGGGAGTACATATGTACACCACACTTTTTAGTTTGTAAATGTGCAAACATTTTGAAAAACACGTATCATTTTCTTTACACTGACAAATACTAGCTATTGTTACATAAAATATCAATCAAATACATTTACATGTGTGGCTCTAAAGTTTACAAATAAGGAATAGTTCAAGGAGTATGAAACCTTTTTGAGATGGAAGGACTACAGCACTGAAGGTATGTCTTATATTGGTTTACAGCAGCTGGAACATGGAACAGAATGTTAAACACTACAGCTGCTGAAGAAGCTCTTTAAAAAAAAAAAAGGGGGGAGTGCTAGATATCAGTCTATTGGTGTCTGACACAAGAGAAAACACTTCCTGTAAATGTGATCTCTGAGCAATTTTTTTCTACAGTCAGTTCCAGTGAATCTATACATGTTATATAGCAATAACTGTCAGGTATAGGGGTTAGAGTATGATTTTTATTGAAATTTTACTAGAAATGATAATATACATATTTTAATTCACTTACCAAATATGTACCAATATAATAAGTTGTTAATATTATTTAAATGCTATTTTATATGCCTCCCACTCAACTGTTCACAATACTCTACTGTTTCCAACACAACCTATTAATACCCATAATACCTAACATAAAGGTGGAAATTCTTGTTCATAAGCTTCCTGCTCAGGTAAAAGAATCATTTTGATTCCTGCATAGAAAGCATAAAAGTAATATTTTAACCTCTAAATCAGTGTCCCATTATCTACCAGGGATACAATGATATTTAAGGTATAAATTATTTGATACACTATGGGTGATCATAGGTTTAGCAATATAACAACCATGATTATAACATTTATTAAGTCTCTTTCTAGCTATTATATGTGGATATACCTGAAGGCTAGGATTATACAGCTCTTAATAGATTGTTCGTGTAACAGTATAAAAATTCATATGATTATACTATAATTAAGTTACAATAAGTAACTTAACTGTATCAAATTATGATGAGTCAATAAAACCTTGAAGTAACTGCAAGTAAAAAAAAGCAGAAATCACACAAGACTACATATTTCCTCATCTTATTTTGCAATGTTTTTGCTCCTAGATAAACCCCTACTATATCGGAAATTGTTAAACAACCACAATCATCCCTTTTCATGTCATAACAGATCATTAACCATTGAAAACAAAGGGGAGCTAGAAAGTTAACACTAATACCAAGGTAAATGATTTTCCCAACCCAAAATGCAATCTGTTTTTTTTTTTAGTTGTCTTTATATAATATATATATCGTATGCGGTACATACTCAGACTGGATCCTTGTTACTAGTGGGGTACCACAGGGGTGAGTATTGGGCCCTTATCCTCTTTAATATTTTCATTAATGATCTTACAGTATGATTGCACAGTAGAATATCAATCTTTGCAGATGATAGTAAGCTCTGTAAAGTCATCAACACAATAGAGGATAATGTGTTATTCCAAAGGGATCTGGATAGGTTGGAGGCCTGGGCAGAGAAATAGCAGATGAGGTGTAACACAGATAAATGCAAGGTTATGCACATGGGGAGGAAATATTCATTCCATGATTACATTTTAAATGGAAAAACCCTGGGAAAAAGTGACATGGAGAAGAACTTGGGAATACTGGTGGACATAGACTTAATTGTAGCTGCCAGTGTTAGACAGCAGCTGCCAAGGCAAACAAGATTATGGGGTGTATTAAAAGAGGCATAGATGTACATGATGAGAACATTATTCTCCCATTATACAAGTCACTGGTTAGATCAGCGGTCCCCAACCTTTTTTTCCACTGGGGAACGGTTTTATACCAGACAATTTTTCCACAGCCCAGTGGTGGTGGTGGGGGGGTTGTTTATTAAGGGCGGCATTATTAGGGGCGGGTTATTAGGGGTGGGGTTATGGACGGGGTTGGATGTTTAGAATCACACACAAAGAAAAAAAAAACCCAATACAGTGTATACTGTGTCATTTGTAGGTATAGTATGGGATAACCAGTATTTTATAACAGCAGACCGATTGTCAGCTCTGTGAGTCAGTATTATATTAATGCTGATCCACAGAGCTGACAGTCAGTCTGCAGTAATATTGATCAGCATTATACATATTGTGGGGATTCAACTCAGTGGTAATAGAAATAACAATGTCCTCGGCACACGTGGAGCACTTTTGACTTTTATTTAGCCACAGTTCATATATGTAAAACATAACAACTCTGCTTAACTACAGCCTTGAAATGGAAACAAACACAGTTCATGTGTATCACTCACAGTTCATAGAATCCCTGGGTTCCGTCCTCACCCAGCTTGGAAATTGGCACACGGTAATTGCAGGCAGGAGCCCAGCCTTTCCCCACCTTCCTCTCAGTCAGACCAAACTCACTGACTGAGCCCCAACACCCCTTTCCTGATTCTCCAGACTTCCCTGCCTTAAGTAGGCCGGGCCAAACCTGGCCGGATACCTGGGAGCAGTCCACCCACCCTACTCTTTGGACTGCTCCAATAAAAGCCTGGCCCGGATCGACTGCTATTTAGCAGCCCATACTACAGGAATAAACCAAACGTCAGTACCCTAGCAAACTGATAACACTAGCAGACTTTATTTCACCGAGATCAGGAACCTCGGTGACACGTATCTGCCATCCGGGACGGCCCCCCTCGTGCCTTATTACATACCCTCTCCCTTTCTGCCCAAAACCAGGGTTTTGGCACCTTAAAGCCACCAAAACTGTGCACTCTTTGAAAAGGGCATCTGCATTCCCCTGCAGCTTGCCCGGTCTATGCTCTACTGTGAACGAAAAATCCTGCGGGGCAAGGAACCACGGTAACTCAGCATTATTCCCCTTTTTCTCCCGCATCCACATGAGTGGGGCATGGTCAGACACAAGCCTGAAATTTTCTCCCTAACAAGTAGTACCTGAGGAGTCTAACGCCCATTTTAATGGCCAACATTCCTTTTCAATGATGGCGTAATTTCTCTCTGCAGGGCTCAGTTTCCTACTTAGGTAGACCACAGGTGCTCTTCCCCGTTCATTACCTGGGACATCACGGCCCCCAGCCCCTACGTCAAGGCATCGGTCTATACCACAAATTCACAGGAGAAGTCTGGGGCTACCAGCACTGGGTTCCTACACAAGGCCTGTTTAAGCTCCTGGAAGGCTTTCTCTGCCTCTGGGGACCACTTAATCATGGCTGACTTGGCGCCCTTAGTCAAGTCAGTCAGTGCACGCTATTTCCGCAAACTTCGGGATAAACCGTCTGTAGAAAGCCTACGATTCCCAAAAAGGCCCTGACCTGCTTTTTGGGTGAGGGGCGGGCCACTTTTGAATCGCTTCGACTTTGTTAATTGGGTTTAATCTCCCCACGACCCACAAATGTACCCCGGGTTTACCTAGTTTCCCCCATCCCCAAGCACATTTACTTGGTTTAAAATTGTAAAGCCGCTTCCCGTAGGAGTTAAGTACGGCCTGGACTTTTACGAGATGACTTTCCCAGTTATGACTAAAGATGACAATGTCATCTAAGTAGGCACTGTAAACTTCCTATGGGGACGAAGGACTTGGTCCATGGCTCTCTGAAATGTGGCTGGGGCCCCCTGCAACTCAAAAGGCATGTGGACATATTGGAACGACCCATCTGGAGTAAGAAAGCCTTTTTTTTCCTTAGCATCTTTGGACAGGGGGATCTGCCAGTAGCCCTCGGAGGTCAAAGGTGCAAATTTATACCTCGCCGGCCCTAATTGCCGATTAACTCATCTACCCGGGGCATAGGGTAAGCATCTACTGTGACACGTCGTTGAGTTCTGCGATAGTCATTGCAGACCTCCACTCCGCTTTTGGTTTTGGCACTAACACGAGGGGACTGGACCACCCACTCTTGGACCTCTCAATCACCCCCGAGGTCTAGCATTTTTTTTACTTCTTTAGATATGACCTCCCGGCGGCCTCAGGAATCCTATAGGGCTTTAGGTTTTTCTTACCGGGGGTCTGGAGGATCTCATGCTCTATCACCCTAGTACAACCGGGGCCGTTTTTCTGTGAAGAGGTCTTGATTCCTCTGCAATAGTTCTCTACATTGTTTGCTTTTGGGAGGGGGATAAGGTCTCTGAGATTTTTACCGCTTCTATGTCGGTCACCGATTTGGTCACCAGGCAAGGCCCCTCATGCGAGCCTCTCTCCTTCCCGGGTTTTATCAGGTTGACATGGTAAATTTGGAAGGGGTTTCCTTTTCCCCTGGTTGGTGAACCCTATAATTGACCTCCCCCCTTTTCCACTATTTCTAGGGACCCTGCCCATTTAGCGAGGAACTTCTCTCAACGGGGGGTTACTAAAACTAGTACCCGATCACCTGGGTTAAAATGCCTGATCCTGGCGGACCTATTATAAAACCCTTGCCTGGCCTCTTGCCCCTTTGGAGAGATGCTCTTTGACAATTAGCATCACTTTGGACATCCTTTCCTGCATGGGGCCACATGCACCACTACGCTCTTATGGGCGTGACCTCACCTCCCAAGTTTCCTTGGCCACATCTAAGAGACCCCAGGATCCCGGGCCATACAGAAGCTCAAAAGGTGAAAACCCTGTGGAGGATTGGGTACCTCTCGGATTGAGAATAGCAAATAGGTAATAGGCACCCCCCAATCTCCCCCCATCCTTATCTACCACTTTCCTCAGCATGGCCTTCAGGTCTTGTTGAAGCGCTCAACGAGACCGTCCGTCTGAGGATGTAGACGAAGTGCGCAGTTGTGTAACCTTTAACACTCTGCACAGCCCCCTCATTACCTTGACATGAACGAGTTCCCTGATCTGTCAAGATCTCCTTAGGAATTTCCCGTTCGGGAGAAGAACGTAAGCAGCACCCTTGCAATGTTTTGGAGGAGGGGTTTCCGTAGGGGAAAATGGCTTCAGGGTAACGGTAGCAAATCAACAATGACTAATATATACTGATGGCCCCTTGCTGACTTCACTAACGGCCCTACCAGATCCCTCCCTATCCTATCAAAGGGGACCTCTATGATTGGCAACGGCACCAGAGGGCTCCGGAAATGGGCTACCCGGGGAGGTGACCTGGCAGGGGGGACAAGATTGGCAGTAATCCTTGATTTCTCGGTAGCACCCGGGCCATTAGAACCTTCGTAGTTCCCTGTCGAGCGTTTTAATCGGCCCCTAAAGGGGCCCCCCAACACAGGGAGTGGGCCATATCCAAACCATAGCCCATAGGGACCAGGAACCAACAACTGCTCCACCCCCTCGTCCCTAATTTTGGTCACCCGGTATAATAGGTTTTGTGATTTAGGGCAAAGTGTGGGAACCGATCCTCTGCTCCCAACACCTGGGGTACCCCATTGAGGACCGTCACTTTTTCCCTAGCCCCTTTTAGGGCAAGTCCTGGAGTTGGGCGGTACAAAAATTTTGCCGGATCCCCCCAAATCGGGAACATTTTTTTTCTGAGGAGTCCCCTTCCTCATTGTCCCCCACCATGACCGAGAAAGGAAACCTGGGCTTTTAGGTTCCCCCCCAGTGGCCTGGTCCAGACCCCCTGGGTGACCTGGCGAAACAGATTTCTGCCACATGTCCCAGAATAAAGGGGGCAGTCCCGACCCACAATCACATCATGTAATAGTTTCCCCGCACAACCCCAGCATGGGAGATATATACCCCACCCTGTCTCCAGGTTAACCTGAGCCACTGGGAAAAACCCGGGTGTCCCCGGGGATACATGTGACCCCCACTTTTTTCTTCCCCGGGACCAACACATGTGGGGGCGAGGCTGAGATCAGGGTGACCACACTCCCTGAGTCCAACTTTCCACAGACCAAAATGCCATTCACTATAATTGACACCCTTTGGGGTTCCTCCCCATTGTTAGACCCGACGCTGCACGCCGTTTTTCGCAAAGAAAGAACTGCGGGGGGTCGCAGACAGTCCATTGGTTCCGACGTGGAGGGGACTGGGTGGGTATATGGCCGGGGCCCCCGACATCTCCAGCATATAATACTACCGGGCATCTCCTTGGCACTGGGGCTGGGCCTCTCCCTGGCCTTGCATGACCTTCCCGGGGATCTTGGCCCCTGGCTTCTTGATTTTCCCAGTCCTCTCCGCCCTCCCAGTATGGGGATTTCAGGTCCCCCCGGTGCCCCCAGGGATCTCTCCATAGCATGGAACCTCTCTACCATCCTACCAGGTCCCTCTGCCGTTTGGGGGTCACACCCCGTGCAACCCAGCACTGTACAGAAATGCGGCAGCGAGTGCAAAAACGGTCCCATAACCACCCCCCTCCACCCTTTGCGCTGGGGAGCATATCTCGGGCTGCAGCCATTTTTGGACCAGATGCAACAAGTCAAAATAGTTGTACCTAGGAGGCTTGGACCTACTATACGCCAGTGGTGTACCCTCTGGGCCGGGCCGCCAATGTCACCCCCCAAGGCGCCAGGAATCTCTGCTTTTAATTTTGAATATTCCTTAACGTCCTGTAAGGCGAGGTCGTAATAGGCCTTTTGGGGCTCCCCAGTCAGATAAAGGGCCAGCTAACTTCAGCCCATTGCTCCGGTGGTAGTGCCTCCCGGTCGGCGACTCGTTCAAACACGGTGAGGAATGCTCGATGTCATCTTCCGGAGTCATCTTCTGGGGGGCTTCCCTGACGGTCCCTCCTGGCCCGATGTCCTGCATCATGTGACGGCGGAGCTGGAGTTTCCCGGGGCCGCACGGCATCCCCTTAACATGGCCATCTGCTGCATCAGCAGCTGGGTTTGTAGCTTGCTGCGCTTGCAGGGCTTCAGTATGAGCCCTCTGCTGCTGTTCTGTGGCCTGTCTCTGTGCCTGCATGGCTTCCCCATAGCTTTCCCGCTGCGGCGCTTTTTGGCTTGCTGTTGCTGGGGGTTCGCCTGAACCAGGTGCTTAATCAGCTCCTCCATAATAGCAGTCGTAGCTTGGCTCTTTGCTGCTTTAACCCAGGGCATACACAGCGGATCTGTGCCCACGTCCTCCAACCACTTTGTTTGGGGGTCAACTCATGGGAATAGAAATAACAATGTCCTCGGCACAAGTGGAGCACTTTTGACTTTTATTTAGCCACAGTTCATATATGTAAAACAAACAACACGGCTTTAAATTCAGCCTTGAAAGGAAACAAACACAGTTCATGTGTATCACTCACAGTTCATAGGATCCCTGGGTTCCCGTCCTCACCCAGCTTGGGGAAATTGGCACACGGGAGATTGCAGGCAGGAGCCCAGCCTTTCCACCTTCCTCTCAGTCAGACCAAACTCACTGACTGAGCACACACCCCTCCTGATTCTCCAGACTTCCTGCCTTAAGTAGGCCTGGCCAATACCTGGGAGCAGTCCACCCACCCTACTCTTTGGACTGCTCCAATAAAAGCCTTGCCCGGATCGACCGCTATTTTTGCGTCATACTACTAGGAATAAACCAAACCTTTAGTACCCAGCAATACTGACAACACTAGCAGGCTTTATTTCACCGAGATCAGGAACCTCGGTGACATGTATCTGCCATCGTGCCTTCTTACAATATATATATATATATATAATATACATATGTAATCAGCTCCGTCATTACAGAGATATATGCCCCCTGTAGTAATGATATATAAATACATGCCCCCTCCAGTAATAAGATAAATACATGCCTCCTCCAGTAATGATGGATAAATACATGCCCCCCTCCAGTAATGAAGGGTACATAAAATGCCCCCTTCCCCAGTACTAAATACATGCCCCCTCCATAATAGATAAATACATGCCCCCTCCAGTAATAGATAAATACATGCCCCCTTCAGTAATAGATAAATACATGCCCCCCTCCAGTAATGATAGATAAATACATGCCTCCTCCAGTAATAAATACATGCATGCCCCCTCCAGTAATGATAGATAAATACATGCCCCCTCCAGGAATGATAGATAAATACATGCCCCCTCCAGTAATAGATAAATACATGCCCCTCCAGTAATGATAGATAAATACATGCCCCTCCAGTAATAGATAAATATATTTTCCCTCCAGTAATAGATAAATACATGCCCCCTCCAGTAATAAGATAAATAAATGCCCCCTCCAGTAATAAGATAAATACATGCCCCCTCCAGTAATAGATAAATACATGCCCCCTCCACTAATGATAGATAAATACATACCCCCTCCAGTAATAGATAAATACATGCCCCTGTAGTAATGATAAATACATGCCCCCTCCAGTAATAGATAAATACATGCCCCCTTCAGTAATGATAGATAAACATTCCCCTCCATTTAAAGATAGATAAATACATGCCCCCTCCACTAATGATACATGCCCCCTTAGTAATATGCCCCTTTATTAATATGCCCCCTTAGTAATATGCCCCTTAGTAATATGCCTCTTAATAATATGCCCCTTAGTAATATGCCCCCTTAGCAATATCCCCCTCCAGTAATATGCCCCCTTAGTAATATGCCCCTTTAGCAATATCCCCCCTTGGCAATATGCCCCCTTGGCAATATGCCCCCTTAGTAATATGCCTCTTTAGTAATATGCCCCTCCAGTAATATGCCCCCTTAGTAACATGCCCCCTTAGTAACATGCCCCCTTAGTAATATGCCCCTCCAGTAATATGCCCCTTTAGTAATATGCCCCTCCAGTAATATGCCCCCTTAGTAACATGCTCCCTTAGTAACATGCCCCTTTAGTAATATGCCCCCTTAGTAACATGCTCCCTTAGTAATATGCCCCCTTAGTAATATGCCCCTCCAGTAATATGCCCCCTTAGTAATATGCCCCTCCAGTAATATGCCCCTCCAGTAATATGCCCCTTTAGTAATATGCCCCCTTAGTAACATGCTCCCTTAGTAACATGCCCCCTTAGTAACATGCTCCCTTAGTAATATGCCCGCTTAGTAACATGCCACCTTAGTAATATGCCCCTCCAGTAATATGCCCCCTTAGTAACATGCTCCCTTAGTAATATGGCCCCCCAGTAATATGTCCCCCCAGTAATATGCTCCCCCAGTAATATGCCCCTCCATAAATATGCCCTTAGTAATATGCCCCTCCAGTAATATGCCCCTCCAGTAATATGCCCTTTAGTAATATGCCCCCTTAGTAATATGCACCTTAGTGACATGCTCCCTTAGTAATATGCCCCCTTAGTAATATGCCCCTTCAGTAATATGCCCCTTTAGTAATATGCACTTTAGTGACATGCTCCTTAGTAATATGTCCCTCCAATATTGGATAAATACACGCTCTCTTGTAGTGGCCAGGTTTAAAAAAAAAAAAAGAGAGTGACAGAACGTTACTCACCATTTCCCGATCCCTGCAGAGCTCCTCCTCCCAGCGTCCGACGAGACCGAGCGGCTCAGGGGGTGTGATGACACTGCTGCATCACACTCCCTGCGCCGCTAATCACTGTAGGAGCGGAGCTCAATGAGCGCCGCATCTACAATGATAGGGAAAGCAGAGACGGTAATGAGCCGCCCCTGCATTCCCTATAGTGATGCAGCCGCACGATGTGTGCAGCTGCTATCTCTGCACGGCCGGATTACAGCGGCCGTGCAGAGCAGATGCCGACCGCCTGGACTAAAGTCATGTGTGCGGACCGGCGGTTGGGGACCCCTGGGTTAGACTACACATGGAATATTGTGTACAGTTTTGGGCACCAGTTCACAGGGAAGACATTGTAGAGCTTGAACAGGTACAAAGGTGGGCAACAAAAATATTAAAAGGACTGGGTAGACTGCAATATCCAGAAAGATTAGCAAGATTAGGGTTGTTTAGTTCAGAGAAAAGACAGCTTCAGAGGGACATAATAAATATGTTTATTGTGACAGAGTGTCTGGACTGGTCCTGGAGGGAATATACACTCACCGGCCACTTTATTAGGTACACCATGCTAGTAACGGGTTGGACCCCCTTTTGCCTTCAGAACTGCCTCAATTCTTCGTGGCATAGATTCCACAAGGTGTTGCAACGATGCTCAATTGGTACCAAGGGGCCCAAAGAGTGCCAAGAAAATATTCCCCACACCATGACACCCACCACCAACCAGCCTGAACCGTTGATACAAGGCAGGATGGATCCATGCTTTCATGTTGTTGACGCCAAATTCTGACCCTACCATCCAAATGTCGCAGCAGAAATCGAGACTCATCAGACCAGGCAACGTTTTTCCAATCTTCTACAGTCCAATTTCGATGAGCTTGGGCAAATTGGAGCCTCAGTTTCCTGTTCTTAGCTGAAAGGAGTGGCACCCGGTGTGGTCTTCTGCTGCTGTAGCCCATCTGCCTCAAAGTTCGCCGTACTGTGCGTTCAGAGATGCTCTTCTGCCTACCTTGGTTGAAACGGGAGGCTATTTGAGTCACTGTTGCCTTTCTATCAGCTCGAACCAGTCTGCCCATTCTCCTTTGCCCCTCTGGCATCAACAAGGCATTTCCGCCCACAGGACTGCCGCTCACTGGATGTTTTTTCTTTTTCGGACCATTCTCTGTAAACCCTAGAGATGGTTGTGCGTGAAAATCCCAGGAGATCAGCAGTTTCTGAAATACTCAGACCAGCCCTTCTGGCACCAACAACCAGGCCACGTTCAAAGGCACTCAAATCACCTTTCTTCCCCATACTGATGCTCGGTTTGAACTGCAGGAGATTGTCTTGACCATGTCTACATGCCTAAATGCACTGAGTTGCCGCCATGTGATTGGCTGATTAGAAATTAAGTGTTAACGAGCAGTTGGACAGGTGTACCTAATAAAGTGGCCGGTGAGTGTATATCTGCCCAAGATTCCTAATGACTGCCAGGTAGCAAGCAACCAGAAAGAGAAGCATCAGAGATCTAAAAGATCTCTATGTGTAGGGTTTAGTAAAACCCATTTGCAAGGGCTGGTTTGCTGGAGTCGGGATAGCGAGGGTGGGCCCCACTCCACCTGGGCAGTCCGGGTCTTGGGCTACCTGATTAAGTTTAGGTGTGTCCGCCTCATATAAGGCCAGAGCTGCAGACACACACTCTCTCAGCCTGGGACAGGTTAACTGCTACAAACCTCTGGGAGCCCCTACTTGGGGTACAGTAATACTGTTGTGTTTGGTGACTGGTATTAGGCCGGCACTGTGTTAGAGAGGAATACCTGATGTTTAGTTAGAGCCGGACAGGCATAGGATTTGTTTTGTTTGTTTTGTTTTATGTACCACATGCTAAACAATAAAACTGGCTGCGGTCAGTTTTAAACAAACTTTCCTTGTCGTTTGGACTTCTGTGCCCACTGAGCTGTGTCCGTCTACCCAGGAGACGACTAACCCGCTACCTAATCCCTTACAAGTGGGGGAGGATGCGGGCATTAATTTCTGGCACAGAAAAAGCAATGTTGCAAGCGGTGGCATCACAACAGGAGGCTACACGTGTGCAGCAGGAGGCTACCAGAGTGCAGCAAAGAGCGCTGGAGGAAACAAGCCGCAGGCTGACAGCGCAACTCAAGGCTACACAGGAGGAGCAGAGAAAAGGCCAGGAGATCCTAAAAGTTGTCGTGCAGCAACTTGCCAGTATCGCAGGACAGGCCCCAGGTGTTGCAGAAGCTACTCAAGCCTCCATAAGAGCCAGTTATTTTCTACAAAAGATGACAGCGGCTGATAACGTGGAAGCCTACCTGACCACCTTTGAAAGAACTGCCAAACGAGAGTGTTGGCCAAAGGAACAGTGGGCAGGACTTTTGGCACCCTTCCTTTCAGTAGAACCCCAAAAGGCCTAAGATGACCTGGAAACTCGCGATGCTATGAACTATGACCTGCTAAAAAAAGGAAATTTTAACCCGCCTCGGAGTCACGATTTCTGTTCGCGCCCAGCGGGTGCACAACTGGGCCTACAACATGGACAAACCTCTACGCTCCCAAATGCATGACCTCATACACCTGACCAAAAAGTGGTTGCAGCTGGAGATCCTGACAGGCACCCAGATGGTGGAACGGGTGGTGATAGACCAGTACCTGAGATCCCTCCCAGTTACCTTACGCAAGTGGGTAAGCCATGGAGATCCCAAAAGTGCTGACCAGATGGTGGAGATGGTGTAGAGGTACAGGTACAGCGGAGGAACTGATGGTTCTGCCACAGCGCCCCCTACCCCCACCATGGAGAGCTCCAGGACATCCTTATAAGACTGTTCTAAGGGAAAAGGGGGCAGGAAGATCTGATATGTTTGTGCGTGCACATGGAAAGACTGATGACCCAGATTCTAGAAGCCGGCAAGCCGTGCCAGGGAAATAAGGGCTCTACAAGAGAATTAGCAAGGACATAATAAAATGCTTCCGTTGTCATATGTCAGGTCATATGGTTGCCAATTGCCCACTGTATGATGATTCTATGCAATGTGATGTCTCATATATAAACCGCCGTTTATCCCTGTATGCTAAGCGTGCAAGTGTAGCATTTCCAGGTGCTGGGGTCACACATGTGTTCTATTACTGTAGGAAGTAGCAAGTTGAAGGCATTATTAGACTCGGGTAGTTTGGTGACCTTAGTAAATGCCGATTTAGTGAAACCAGAAACCCGTCTGAAAAAAACCATAGGGGTGACCTGTATTCATGGGGACACTTGCCATTACGTCACGGCTATAGTGGACGTCTGTACACAGTTTGGTGCCGTACAATTTATGGTAGGAGTAGTGCCCTTCTTAATGCATGATGTCATCTTGGGGCGACTTCCCACATTTCTGGAAATTATGGGGACATAAGGTCTCTCATACCTTACTGGCGAGTGAAGCCATAGTTGAGGAGGAACCTTTTTCCTATTCAGTTATGGCTGGAGAAGAAGATGAACCTCATGAGGGGGTATCCTCGGAGGGTCAGCGCAGTCCAGAGCCCCCTAGTGACAGAATGCCTTCAACGGTTCTTTTGGCCGTGGGTTCATAGAGATGTGAGAGATTTTTGTGAATCCTGCCCGGAGTGCCAGCTGTCAGACCCTAGACCAAAACTATCATAGCCCTCTGGTCCCCCTCCCAATAATTGAGGTGTCTTTTGAAAGAATAGCAATGGATTTGGTGGGTCCTATTGTCAAATCTGCTCGAGGCCACCAGCATATTCTTGTTATCATGGACTATGCCACGTGATATCCGGAAGCTATACCCTTGCGTAACACATCATCCAAGGCTATTGCTAAGGAGCTGGTACAGGTGTTTAGCCGGGTGGGATTACCAAAGGAAATACGGATCAGTGTACCCCCTTTATGTACCAAGTCATGAGGGAGCTGTGTAAACTGGTCCAAGTTAAACAACTGTGTACCTCTGTCTACCATCCGCAGACCGATGGATTGGTAGAGAGGTTTAATAAAACCCTCAAAGCCATGTTTGAAGAAAGTGGTGAAAAAGATGGGAAAAACTGGGACTTCCTGCTCCCATATCTCATGTTTGCCATCCGTGAGATCCCCCAATCTTCTACAGGGTATTCCCCATTTGAGTTACTGTACAGTCGTCACCCTAGGGGCCTTCTAGACATAGCAAAAGAAGCCTGGGAGAAAGAAGCGACTCCCTATAGGAGTGTCATTGAACACGTGGCACAAATGCAGGATCGGATCGCGGCCGTAATGCCAATAGTACGAGAGCATATGGCTCAGGCTCAGGAAGCCCAACAAAGGGTTTATAACCGTAGCGCCAGGATACGTACTTTTGCACCAGGGGACCGGGTTCTGGTACTCATCCCCACAGTCGAGAGCAAGTTCTTAGCCAAGTGGCAAGGGCCCTTTGAGGTAATTGAAAAAAGAAATGAGGTGAACTATAAGATCCGTCAGCCAGGTAGGAGGAAGCCCGAGCAAGTGTACCACATTAATCTTATAAAGCCGTGAAAGATAGACTGTCCCCTTGCTGCAGACACCTCATTCCCCCCCAGAGCTCTGAGCTAGGAGGAACCCTTGTTTCCTGAGGTAAAGGTAGCTGACTCCCTGTCCAATACGCAAAAGGCCGAAGTACGAGCGTTCCTTTTTAGAAACAAGGGTTTTTTCTCGGATAACCCTGGTCGTACTGCACTCATTAAACAGGACATCATTACCGAACCAGGTGAGAGGGTGAAGTTGAGACCATACAGAATACCTGAGGCTAGGAGGGGGGTTATCTCGGAAGAAGTAAGGAAAATGCTGGAACTTGGGGTAATTGAGGAGTCCCATAGCCAGTGGTCCAGCCCCATAGTTCTGATCCCCAATGCCCATGGCAGCTGGAGGTTTTGCAATGACTTCCGGAAGCTAAATTCCATCTCAAAGTTTGACGCTTACCCAATGCCATGGGTGGATGAGCTGATTGACAAACTGGGCAATGCACGGTACATAACAACGCTAGACCTAACCAAAGGGTACTGGCAAATCCCCCTGACCGATGAGGCCAAAGAAAAAACTGCCTTTGCCACTCCGAACGGTTTATTCCATTATGTGGTGTTGCCGTTTGGGTTACATGGGGCGCCGGCCACTTTCAAAAGGGTTATGGATAGGGTTTTGAGACCCCATAGTCAGTATGCCGCCGCCTATCTGGATGATATAATCATCCAAAGTCCAGATTGGGAATCCCATCTCCCTTCGAGTGCAGGTGGTTATTGATTCTCTATGTGAGGCCGGCTTCACAGCAAATCCAAAAAAGTGAGACCTTGGTGTAGAGGAGGCCAATTACCTGTGGTACAACATAGGCCGGGGTTTGGTAAAAACCCAAAAAACCAAGATTGAAGCCATACAGAGATGGCCTCAGCCTGTGAATAAGAAACAAGTGCGTGCTTTCTTAGGTATTACAGGCTTCTACAGACGGTTTATACCTAATTTTGCCTCCCTGTCAGCGCTATTGACCGACCTAAACAAAGGAAAATATTCTGTTACGGTTAAGTGGACATCCCAGGCTGAAAAAGCATTTCAGTCCCTTAAGGACCTATTCTGTGCTCAGCCAGTGCTGATAACCCCCAATTTTAAGAAAGGGTTTGTCCTTCAGACTGATGCGTTGGATGTGGGACTGGGGGCGGTACTGTCACAGGTACGGAACGGTGAGGAACACCCGGTGCTCTATTTGAGTAGGAAACTAAATGTCCACGAAACAAAATATGCAATAGTGGAAAAGGAGTGCCATGCTATTAAATGGGCCCTAGAAGCGCTCCGCTATTACCTACTTGGTCGGCATTTTGAGTGTCTTACGGATCATGCTCCCCTCAAATGGATGTGTGAAAATAAGGAAAAGAATATGAGGGTCACAAGATGGTTCTTGGCCTTACAGGAAAACAAATTTACAGTAAAGCACCGGCCAGGGACCCAAATGAAAAATGCAGATGCCTTGTCTCGCATACACTCCCTTATGTCCAGATGTTTTCCAGCCCCGGGTCTGAAACAGGGGAGGGGGGGGGAGATGTGCGACAGAGTGTCTGGACTGGTCCCGGAGGGAGTATATATCTGCCTAAGATTCCTAATGACTGCTAGGTAGCAAGCAACCAGAAAGAGAAGTGTCAGAGATCTAAAAGATCTCTATGTGTAGGGTTTAGTAAAACCCATTTGCAAGGGCTGGTTTGCTGGAGTGGGGATAGCGAGGGTGGGCCCCACTCTACCTGGGCAGTCCGGGTCATAAGGCCAGAGCTGCAGACACACACTCTCTCAGCCTGGGACAGGTTAACTGCTACAAACCTGTGGAAGCCCCTACTTGTATGTACAGTAATACTGTTGTGTTTGGTGACTGGTATTAAGCCGGCACTGTGTTAGAGAGGAATGCCTGATGTTTAGTTAGAGCCAGACAGGCATAGGATTTGTTTGTTTTGTTTTATGTACCACAATAAAACTGGCTGCGGTCAGTTTTAAACGAACTTTCCTTGTCGTTTGGACTTCTGTGCCCGCTGAGCTGTGCCCGTCTACCCAGGAGATGACCAACCCGCTACCTAATCCCTTACAATATGTATATTAAAGGTCAATATAGAGATCTCTTCCACAATCTATTTATACCCAGGACTGTATCCAGAGCAAGGGGGCATCCTCTATGTCTAGAGGAAAGAAAGTTTGTACATAAAAATAGAAAGGATTCTTTACTGTAAGAGCATTGAGACTGTGGAACTCTCTGCAGAGGAACTTGTAATGGTAAATTCAATAATAGAGTTCAAAAAGGGTCTGGATGCATTTCTAGAGTGTAATAATATAACAAGTTATAGTGACTAGGATTCTGGAGAAGGGTGGTTGATCCAGGGATTTATTCTGATTGCCAGATTGGAGTCCCCTAAAATGAGGACAATTGGCCTCTACTTCATGGGGGTCTTTGCCTCTGGATTAACACTTTAACACAATAGGCTGAACTGGATGTACGCCTGCCTTTTTTTGGCCTTACAAACTATGTAACTATGTAACTATGTAAATGTATATATATTGTGGGGGTTAGCATCAACGTTCAGGTAGCAGCCTGAGCTTTAGCAGACAGAGACAGGGACACAGAGTAAAAAGTCCTAGTCCAGGCTATGCCTGGGTTTATTAGAAGGGCAACAAAAATAACAGCCTTAATGACAGGCAAAACATGCAAAACAAAATCCTGCTCGGCTGAGCTATAACTAACAATAACGGCCCTGACTACACCAGAGACACACTAAGTGCCTCTTGTACAGAGACCAGTACACACAGTAACAGGGCTACTTACAATGTGGCTTGTAGCATTCCACCAGCAGCAGCCATGACAGGCCTGCAGACTCAGGCTTTATAGGCCTGAGACCAGCCTCACCTGGGGCATGGGAGTGGCCACCCACCCTGCTCTTTGACCACTCCAGGAAAATGCACCATGCACTCAACACACCTTGGGCAACAGACAGTCTACTGCCACTTACTATAGATGTCACAACCCATGCACGCTCTACTACAAGGAGGTCATCATCCCCAGCCCCCATGCTGACATTCACAGGGTTACTAATGACAACCCCATTACCAGTGCTATCAGACCTTGTAGATTCCCTACACACACCGGCCATCTTGGCATTGTGCCCACTGGACAGGGTTTTCATTATCTTGGGTCTCACATAAGCAAGAGGCCCCTGGTTTGTCCCAGCAACCATACTAGGGTTACCAGAAGCTGTAAGGACAGCACACTTCTCAGGGTCTCTATCCACCATGTCCATTTGGGGTGCACCTGAGCCCAAACCTACTACCTCGTTGTCTGCAGGATTACGATGAAACCAAGACCTCTCTTCGATACAAGTCCTCTGGTCCTCACTAACCATCTCCTGCTCCTTAGGGTCAGCTACCTTCTCCAATTCCTCTAGACCATGATGTTCCGCTCCTTGGCTACTAGCCGACATCTGGTCTTTTCCGGATTATACCCCCACTGCGTAGGCCCCGCGTGTCACCTTTTCCTCTGCCACCCATCCCCGCTGGAATGCTCACAGGGTTATTGCCGACAACCCTTTTCAACTAGGAGACCTTTATAATCTCGCCTCTTTATGGGTGATTTTTTAGTGTTCGGACTCCCGGTCCCCCATACACCCTCCACAGCAGCTGAAAGCCCAAAAATCACTGCTTTTTCCCTCCTTCCTGCACTACCCTTGCATGATCGGGGGGCGGGGATCAGATGGATTTACGCCCCCCGCAGGTAGTTACTTGGTGACCCTTTACGGGCTTACATATCATTATTGGGGGCCACAACAAGCATACTCAATAAAAACCTACCACAATCAGCAGGAAAGCTAATGGTTTCTCATCACCATGCAACCTCTATAGACACTTTGTCTGCCAAGATGACCTTACTTGGCACCTCACCAGTGCAAAAAGATTTTTCCCCCCCTGTCACACTTCCACTGGCGTTTTTAGCAGCGACACCTGCTAATGGGTGGAGAGTTTCTTTCACACCCCTAAACATTTCAAAGGGAGAACTCTCATTTTCTATCTGGGATACGCTACATCTTTTCCCCCTAAAATTCACACAATGCTGGAGGCAATGGCAACACATTTATAAATGGGTGTCGTATAGCACCCCCATCCCCCTTCTGATCCCCCACTTGAAAAAAAAATTTGGCTGTTTTTTTACTTTAGGCAACTCACTGACACTTTAAAAATCAATACTCTAGCAGGTACTGCGGGAAAAAGGGGCACCCCCTGTAGGTCGCCACCAACCACAGGACATACTACCTCTGAATACGTTATTACTGCCCTTCAAACCCTTTGGGGGTTTTTTTTTTTTATCAGCTCCCCAGAACCCCACTCTTTTACCATCTGGGGATTAAACCCCGCTCACCTCCCTCTCACTAGGGTTAAAGCTCACCCCCCTCTGTGGTTCTGCAGCTCACCCCCCTCCCCCTGCAGTCTTTGTGCCCATGGCAAAAAAAGAAAGGCAACACAGCAACCACGGAGCAAAAGAAACCCATGGGATACGATCTCAGACGAATTTCTCTTCATACCTGCAGTGCTCACCCAGCCTCCAGATGTAGATATCTTTTCTTAGCAACCTCTCTGTCTCCCCGGCCCTCAAAACACAAAAATGCACCGTTTTCATTGAAAAGGTTAAAATAATTTATTATGGACTGACATGATTTTTTAAAAGGGTATAGGGTGATCATCGGAAGTAGCATATTACAACCAACAAAGATAAGATATAGCATAAGATATAGGTTAAAACCCAATCCTGCCCTTAATGAAAATTACCATTTAATTATTAAAATAAAAATCCCCACTACCAAAAAAAAAAAATGAATACCTGACATCTGCCAAATTACAAAAATTAATAACCCTTAAATAAGCAGCGCTATGACCTGTTTTCAAAGCCACCCCTCTGAGTATCTCTAGACCAAATTTTATGATGTGAGGGGAACAGAACATGTCCTTGTATCCTATCAGAAATTATAAGAATATTAGAACAAAGATTAAGTTTGAAGAAGACAAGAGGGATCCCATAAATTAAAATGCTAAAATTATCAAACTTTTTTAATTCTGTTTCATTCCCTCTTGAAAAATTTAAATCATTTTAATTCCAATACTAATACCCTGATTTACAAAAAGGGCTTTTTTTGTTGGTTACCCACAGCATTATAAAGTTAATTCAACATTTTGTCCTTTGACCGTTTGGGCCCCTTTGAAACTTTTTTCCATGATATACCGATACCATTGAAAAGATCCAGATGATGAGGCAAATAATAAAAATTTGGGTGATAGTGGGCTATTCCGCGAAAACCCAGAATCCCACTGCCCAAATTGAGGGGGTTTAAGCCATGCGAACCACTGCCCTGCTTACCTATTCATTTTCAGCCGGAATTTATCTTGAGTTCCAAAAATTTGTGGGGTGTAAGTCAACTCTCACTGAAAAATTTAAATCACATAATTACAGCAGGCACGCCCGATAGTGGCCAAACCCCGCCCCTTGGGCGGTGAGAAAATCAAAGACCAAGATGTTGTTTTAAACCCCTTTGGCATGGAATTTGGGTTTTGGGCTTTTAAAGTATCTCAATGGCATCAAAAACTCATCAGTGATGTTGAAAAGATGACCCTAACGGTTCAATGTTGTGTGCTTGTGTAACCTATTAAATTTCCCTGTGATCGGAAAGACTTTAAAGCGTAAAAAACTGGTTTGAGTTTGATCAAAGGTTCGGGAGATCCGCCCTCTTTGCGATTGTATGTCGGGCATTTGGTAAATATTGATTTCATGTGTGCGACGGACCATGTAGCTATTGTCAGGGGCATGTACTGAGCCACCCATTGGTGGAAGAAACTTTTATGCATTAGAACCACATCCCTAATATTTTTTAAACGGGGAAAATGATTGGCACCCCTAAATTCGTGAAAACCCTTTATGCAATTTCGGATGCATACCACAGAAGGGTTGGTTCTAGGGGAGGGGCACCAAAATTGTGAAAAAGTCTTTGAGGGTTTTTTTTTACAACTTAGGGGAATAGAGTTAAACTCTAAAATTTTTCCAAGTTCTGCTAGTGTTTGTGAAGCTCCTTAAAGATTGAAAATTTAACCCATTGAATGCGGGGGTTTTTGTCAGTCCCCTTTTTTCCAGGGTTCTGAAAGTTGCGAAATACTACCCTAAATGTCCAAGCGATGGGAAAAAGTACTTAAAATTGTGTTTGTGGGTTCACCCTTTTACATCAAAGGGGGGTTTGAACCCCCCCCACATATTTAAGAAATTTGGGGGTTTCCTTTGTAAGGCCCCGTACAGCCCCCCACCAAGGGGTGATGCCCATCCTGCTATGGGAAAAGAAACTGGTTTATTACAAACCCCCTGATAACTAAAATTTACCTGGGAAAGTAAAGTGCTTTTCCCCTAAATGATTTCTTTGGGGGAACAGGTGCGCTAGAAATGGCAAGATTGTGATGATACTGGTGAATGTGTGCAACCCAGCAATTTTTTAAACCGTGCTTTGGGCTATGGTTTTGGAACTTAATAATTATTACCCCTTTTCATAAAAATTTTCATGAAATTCCCGGTTTAAACCATCTTAAAAAGATTCATTTGACCATAACACCATATAAGCCCCTAGTAAATTCGTTGGTTTTGCAAGAATTTTCAATGCAATTTAAAATTTATGACAGATTGTTTTTTTGGTTCCAGGAATAGTCGTTACCTCCTCACCTCACCGGGGGGGCATCTTCCGCCCATTTTTGGCATAGTAATCTTCGGCTGATGCAGAGCCAGTAAAATTCCCCTTGAAAAGGCAGCAATAAGAACAAAAACCCAACCCACCTCCCAAAGCTAGCCCAAAGTCTTGTGTGGGTTTGAGGGCCAAGTTTTTTAAATTGTACAGGAGGGGCATCCGATCTTCTTTTTTCACGCGAGGGGAAGGGAAAACACTTTGATTACCTCACTGCGTCTTTTGGTAGGTTATGGAAAAGCCAATCTGGGCGGTAGACCCAGGATATCTTCGGGTTCACTGCTGGTTTGACAGGGGGGAGCATAGTAGCAGCACAGTGATACTTGCTTCCGTCTCGATGGGGTTTACACTTTTGCAGTGGACGCATGGACCCACGTTCCTTTTCCTTCGATTTTCACCTGAAGGGGGTCATCGAATTGAAATGGGGCCACCTTTCAAAAAAGAAAAAACTAAAAATTTGGAACATAAAAAAATCTCCTGGTTTGACGTTGTACAGGCAAGAGTGGGGACGGGTTTGCATGCCCCCACTTGATGATGCAAACCCTTTAATTTTTTTTTGTAGTTGTAGCACATAGCCACATTAAGAGTTTTAAAAGATGAATGTGCGTCTTGGGGGGAAAGGGGGGGTGTTTGGGCAATTTTCAAACAAATTCTTTTGGGATATTTGGGCACCCCCTTTGGGACTGCAGTCCCCAAAACAAAAAAGCTCGGGCCCCATACCTTTTTCCTTTGCAACATTTGGCTAGCTTTTCTTTGGGTGGGGTTTTAAACCTTTCGCCCTTGCACTAACCCTCGGGGGATGGGGGGAGTCAATGTTCTTTACACCAATCTAGCAAAAAATGGTTGAAATACATTACCAGTGAATGCAGGTCCTGATCACGGGAAAAAACCCTTGGGGATACCAAAATTGCATACGAACTTTTTGCGATCTTTGCAGCACGGGTAGCCGTTTGAGATGAAGGGGGGGTACCTTCGACCACCCTAAAAATTGAAAAACCGAAAAAGCCCATACATAACCTTCCCCCTTTGGGGCAGGTATGAAGTCTCCTGTAGATCGGGAAGGGGCCCGTTGGGGAGGGAAGGTGTAAAGGGGGGGTCCTTACTGCACCCCAGGTTCTTTGGAGGCATGTCTGCAAGACAGACCCCCTCTGCAACCAGTGAAACCTGGGCACCCCTATGTGAAAACCAAACCCCGATCCGTCTTACCACTACGGTAAGCCCTCGCGGCTTCAGCCAGCCGGCAAAAGAGTTTTTGGGGCCAGGGGTTTAACCCTTCTTTATTGGTCCATGGCCTAACTTTTCTTGTGAAAACCCCATAACCCCCATCGGGCCCTTTTCCTGAGGGAAAAATTTGGATTGCAATTTACAAAGTTTAAAAGTCGGGAAAAATACATATTTAGGTTTTTTTAACATAAACAATACAAGGCATTTACTCGCTGCAACTCTTTGCACTCGTCTGTCTGTAATTCCCATGTGCAAGGGAAAACTTTTTTGGAAGGTGTGCTTAAATTTTTAAATCACGCAAATCTTTTGGGAAGGGTGTATAATTTCAAGCAGTGGGGTATTTCTTTTTTTTAAACCGGGGACCCTTTAGCAGAAAAAAAATGTTCTTTTTCCTATCTTTCCAAAATTGGCCCACCCCAAAAGCATATCGTGGTCAGTGTAAATTTTTTCATTTTTGCCTACAGACAATTCACATGCAAAAATGGGGGCAAAAACTCAGCTCCGGGGCAAAAAGAGGGGGATCAATTTTTCAGCGACAAGTATGTATCATCTACCACAGCAAATCCAGAATTTTTAAAGCACCTGATTCTTCTGTCTGTGACAATGCCATCTACATACAGCCCCATGTCTGGGTGTTCAAGTGGTTCTTCCCCCAAAACGGGCGGGCAGTGTCAGAGTTTTTGGGGATGCACCAAAAAATCATGTTCCGTTCCCCCCCAAATTCTGATCTTTACCGGTGCCATCTATCCACAATTCCCCCCCCCTGAACCTCAGGGCAACAAAGTAGCAGGGGTTAATTTAGAGCACCCGGGGAAGAGGAGGGCTTGGCTGCAGGGGGGTAAGCTCCCATCGGTGAGCCGAGTTGGTACCCTTTTTTTTAAATGCAAAAAAGTGCATACACAAATGGGGAACCCAGCAAATCAAAATGGCACAGAACCAAACGGCAGTTTTCTCAAGCAAATGCACAGCCGCATGGGTCAAGGCACGCATGCATCCCTTTCGCTACAGGATCAACTGACCATAAGTAATTTTAGATTTGGAACATGTGAATTTGGTGAGCAAGCTTGAGCATGTCCCTTGAACTTCATGACTACAAATGGAAGGTTTTGAGTAGTCGGTAGGGGTAAGCAGGGCTGAGAGGGATGCCTTTAAATTCCCAAAAACCGCCGGTCTCATCAATGGTGTGAAAGGCTGACCACAGAACTTTGGGTTAATTCAGGGGGCGGCAACAAAGAATAACAAGGTATCCCCTTTAAAATCCTAACCCTTCCCAGAAATTGTCTTAGTCGCTGTTTGTTAAAGGGAATGGTTAATTTTTTTTTATGGCCGCTCCGTCGGAAATTTGGGGCTGGGCCAGGGTAAGGCAGTGTCCAAGTAATCATTTTTTCACAAGTTGTACCTTTTGTTTGGAAACTTTGGTCCTTGTCTGCCCAAGAAAAAAGAGCAGAGCTTGTTGTCAATTTGGTATCCTCCTTGTTGTTTGAAAAGAGCAAAGATCATCCACATTTTGGATAGTATGGAGCTGGTAGTGAGCTCCCCCCGGGTTTTTGGGGGGAGTGCCTGACTGAAAATATGGGGGAATTTAAAAACCCTTGAGGGGAAAAAGTTTCCCCAATAACTTTGACCCCCGTATGTGAATCAAACAATTTTGGGATCCCGAGTAGGATGGAGAAAAAGCCGAACATAAATCAAAAAGAAAAATGGGGGCTGCCAATTCGAAAATGCATGAGATTGTGTGGGTTCGGGCTACAGGATGCAAAGGGGTCACGCCCAATTGATGACCCTAGGTTTCACAATCCCATGGGTTTTTTTTCCCTTTCCCCTCTTTTTATGGGGTGGGTTTTGGGTGTTAGAAGGGCGTGGGTTTTTAATACCTCCTGCTTCAACAAAAGACTCAATTGTTGGAGTTGCCCATTCAGCTTTAGGCTTTAATGGGTACGGGGGGCCCATTTTGGGCAATTACAAATTTGGGGAGCAATTTTAATGTATAAGGTGGAAAGTTAGCCCTCCGGCAGAAAAATCAACATTCCACAAAAGTTCAGGGATTTTTGCAACATTAACAGAATTCAGGTCAGTTTTGTCCCTTTTCCTTGCGATAGTCATTAACCAAGCAGCATACAGAAGGGGCACAGCGTCCCCCTGTTATTGTGCGGAACTTTTCAAGTGAATTATTTTGGGGTGCAAAAGATGGGGCACCAAATTACATGAAGATCTCTTCCAAGAACTCAGGGGGGATTGCTGACATGAGAATAGGTTCGGGGGTGGGGCAAATTTTACTGAGTGTTTTTAGACACAGGGTACTTTTGGATTTACCATTCACCTACAGCAGACACGCTTTTTCTGGGGAGCTGGAAAGACTCGGTTAAAAAGATAACCCAGCACCTTGCAATAAGGGAAAAGGACCTTTAGCCCCTCACTTCACAATAGCCTAGGCCCGTGGGAGAAGAGCTTACTGGGAAAAACAAAAGAGTTAGAAAAGATCGTGGGCAGTCTGGGGGGTCCTCATATCCCCGAGGGGCCTCAGTGCCCCGTTAGTCAAATTTTTCTTTTTTGGGGCTTGACTGGGGTAAATTTTGGACGTTCCCTTCGCGGGTTTTTGGGACTGTTTGATAAGCCCAGTTTCTTGACAATTGAAACTCTGAATTTGCAGGCGCCTGTTGGGGGTAAAAAGGGGGGCTTTGGAGAAAGGTTTTAAAATGCCCCCCCCTCGCGTGGTTTTAAAAACCTGAGAATGGGAGGGGAGACAAACCATAGGAGAAGCGTACATGTTCCCCTTCCTTATTCCTCCCAAAACTACCTCTTTTTGTTAAGTTTTTAAGTTCACAAATTCTCCCCTTTTTTTTCCTTTGCATTTTTTAAATTATCTAGACATATAAACCTTTGATTTCTGAAAACTATTGACTTCCAGTGTGGCAATTGAATGGTTAACCCCTGGTACAAATGTTTCAAAAGACCCCGGAAAAAATTTGCAATGTAAAGGTTGTACTGCACGTACATTTTTAAATTTTTTATCCCCACTTTTTCTTTAACAATTTTTTTTTAAAACAAAAAGGTATCCCCCTCAGACTCTTTGCCCCTTTTTTATTTCATTAAACTTTCCAATTCCCCCTTTTTTTAAAATTTATCAAAAAAGTTTCTGGTTTTTTAGTTTCCTGTTATCTAACATCACCCCTAAAATCTGGGGCATCCCATCATAAGCTTTGTTTTTTTAAGAGATTCTTGTTTCAGGGAGTGAAAAACAATCAAAAATTGTCAATTTTCCCCTCCAATCATGTTGGGGGAAAAGATCTTATTTATCAACTCCCCGGCTTCCTGTGGGTTCTTTTGTAACCCCCCAATTGTTTAGCAACTGCATTTTAAAACATTGGGTCAAAGGCCTTTCATGGTCCACTCTTCCTTTTTGGGCCTGTAAGGGCCCCTTTAAAGGGGGTTTAATTCCTTTTCCCTTTACCTGTTGTGCTTCAACTTTCTTTTTTGTTTGCCCCCCCCCCTTATGTGTGGTGCATCTAAATTTTAAACCCTTTTCCCCTTAATGGGCTTTGTCATGTGTTGAATGCAGGTGGATGTAGTTAACAATAATGCTATGTTTTTTTTCGCCCCTATCGACGTGCCTGCTGTAATTATATAGATTAAATTTTCAGTGGATAGACTTACACCCCACAAGTATTGGGAACTCAAAAATAAATTTCCCAGTGAAATGAAAAGGTCCCAAAAACAGTGGTTCACATGGTTTAACCCCCTCAATTTGGGTTTAGTGGAACTCTGGGTGGTTTAGGGAATAGCCCCCATCACACCCCAAATTTTTATTATTTGCCTATCATTGGTCTTTACAAAGGAATGGGTTTTAAAAAAACATGAAAATTTTCAAAAGGGGCCCCAAAAGGTCCAAAGGACAAATGTCATGAAAATTTAAAATTGATAATGCTGAGGGAACCAACAAAAAACGCCCCTTTTTGAGAAAACGGGGTATTATGATTGGAATTTAAAAAGATTTAAAATTAAGAGAGAGGAATGAAACAAAATTTAAAAAAAAGTTTGATAATTTTAGATTTTAATTTTGGGTCCATCTTGCTTCTTCAAAATTAAATCTTTGTTCTAATATTCTGTATGAATTTCTAATAGGGTACAAGGACATTTTTGTTCCCTCACATATAATTTTGGGCTAGAATATGCTAAAGGCCGTGGCATTTGAATAAAGGGCATAGCTGCGCTTATTTAAGGGTTTTTAGTTTTTCATAATAAGGAGATGTCAGAGTTTTCATTTTTTTTTTTTTCTGTTCTTTTCAACAAGAAGTACTTCTAACCCTGTACCCCCTTGAGGGAATCAGGTATACACAACGCCATTTCTTACCCCCAAAAAAATGAAAATTTTTTACCCTATATTTTTAGATTTGGAAAAGGATTCCTCCGGGTTTTAGGGTGTATTATTCCATTGGGGGCAATCAACTTGTTTTTCGCAAATTGATGACACATTCCCCCGTTATAATCCTTATTTAAACCCAAAAATGTAACCCCCCCGTCAATGGACTAAAACAAATGTTTTTAGCCTCCCATAAAACCTTTACTGAGGCAACCTTTCTCAGGGACACTTTCTATATTACTAAAAAATTTTAAGTTCATGTTGTACCCTTGTTGTAATCATAAATACAATGACAAATTCCCAAATGAAATGTAAAACTTCCTTCAGGGAGACTTTATAGTAAACAGTTATACTAACAGCAAGGAAAAATTCATGTGCAAAAAAAACGATATAAAAAAACCCAAACAAAAAGGAAAAAAAAAAAAAAAGCAAAAAAAACAAAAAAAAATAAACAAAACAAACCAAACCAGTATGAATAACCAAAAATACTCACCCCAGGGGACCCCCAAAGAAAAAAACACAGAGAAGACAAAACAAAAAAAAGCCCCGCCAAAAAAAAACGGAACGAACCCCAAAAAAAAAATTTAGAACAAAAAAGAAACTTTTTTTATTTAAAGCAAAATGCCAAAATTTTGGGCAAATTTTTATTCGACCTTCTTTTACAACCTATAAAACTTTTAAACCAAAATTAAACCCAAAAAGTACGGGGAACCGGGGGAATAAAAAAACCTCACACACAACTAAAGGAAACCAACACCTTTTGCGAGAACTTTTATTTTTGTTTTTGGCAAATGCTCACCGTGTAGCGATCCCCGGTTTTCAAAGCAAAGGTTCTTGGAAAACCGTTTTCCCCACTCCCTGATAGGTTTTTTAAACCGATTTACGGCACCCAAAATGATGTAATATTTTTTTGCAAACCCTCTTCTCCCCCGACCTTAAAACACACAATCAATTTTGATTTTATTCAAAAGATTGAAAATTTTTTATGGATGACTGATTTTTTAAAGGGTAAGGCGTGATAAACAGGAAGGTGGGATATTACAATTCAATAAAGATAATATATAGCATAAGATATAGGTTACAATCCCAAATTGTTCTTAATGTAAAGATACCCCTTAATTATTAAAATCATGACACCTCCCCTCTACCAAAAAAAAAAAAATGAATACTCGACATCTGCCTTACTTACGCTAAACTAATAACCTTAAATAAACAAGTATGACCTGTTATTTAAATGCCATGGGCCCTTTTAACGTATCTCTAGACCAAATATTATGATGTTGGGGGGAACAAACTGTCCTTGTATCCAGTCAGAAATTAAAACAGAATTTTTGAACAAAGATTTAAGTTTAAAAAAAGAAAGAAATGGATGCCAAAATTAAAAGCTAAAATTATCAAACTTATTTTCAATTCGTTTTCTCCCCAAAGGGGCCCCTCTGTAATACACTGCCAGGGCCCCGCACAAAAACTGCCTCACACAATTCCCTTCACAGGCATTTTCATCACTACTGAACGCATTCATGCAGGCATACACCCCAGAGTCCGGACACATTAAATTATCTCCCACACATTGTAGGGGTGCAGACATCCCAACTTCCACTGCACACGGAAACATAAAGCTCCTTCGGGCCCCAAAAGCATCAACAGAACTGGGGGCTATCAAACCCTAGGCACGCATTACCTGCGACTTGGCACCATCAGGTACAACGTGCGCTGGAGCCCGGCAGACCCCAAATCACCAAAGGGCTCCAAAACGTCCCCACACCGCTTCAGGGGCCCGCACACCATACGTTTTATGGCAGGAAAAGCAAAGGAAAACCCTTTTTGCTATGGGAAACCCCATTTTCTCCCCCGTGAGTCTGTGGTTTAACCAATGTCCCCATATTGTCACACACTCCAGACAAAAACCCTCTGCGACAGCTCCCCATTGTCAATAGACCTCTAGGGGGGCACTGAGCTTGTTCTCTACAGCACCCCTTTGACACCTGTTCACCTAGCAGTAACTGGAGTTAACTTTGTGATACCACTCCCCTCTTCCTGCTCAGGTAGTCTGACAGAGCCTTTCATTACAGGTCCCTTTTCTGCCTTAGTAATCTTTGCAACAGGTAATATAGTGCATATGTCCTGAACATAGAGTCCATCAGACTTTTCCAGTCCAAAATACACTGTGTCAGTCTTATCCACTCTCATCTCAGGACTTGGCACGGCATACTCCACAGTGGGCACTTCCCAGGAGAAGTCACTTGTTTTCCCTGATGCCTTGGCTGTTGCCAAAAAGTGCCCAAAATGGGGGCAGTCTCTCCCATGAAGACACCCGGAGTGTAGGTGCTCACAAATCGCCAGGCTATGCATGACAGTCCCACAACAGGTTTCAAAATACATCAGAACGGTCTTACCATATTCTGGTCGGGTCTTAACACTGGGTACGATGTCTGGGTGCACTTTGGAGACATCTTGGTGACAGTCCATGTCCATCCACAGTGGGAGATTATCCACCAGTAACCAGTGCATCCGTGGTGACACGTTCCCTGACCTCCGGATTAAAGGACTCTCAGGAACACATCCCGCTCTATGGCCTCTCCAGCGCAGCGCCTCCTGCTGGATAGTGGCGGTTTCCTGCATTTGCGGTTTGTTGCCCTTAGTAACGACAGGATCCTTGTACCTTTGCCGTCTGGTCTTCCTGGGACTTTGTTCACCCTTGGGAAGGACCCAGGACCTCTTACCAACAGGACATCCTTTTGCACACGTTACCCTCTGCAGACATCCAGAACAAAGGTCAGGCTGGTTGCCCCTGGCAACGGAACCTCCAACCACAATCTCTCGGCATTCAGATGACTGGCTAGGTTAAGTAACAGCCTTTTGCAGGGTGGTCATACAGTGCACCAGCTCAAAAATATCCTCCATAGTAAAAACAAAATTTTTCCAGGCAGCAAGACAGTCTCTTTACCGGGGTGCGTCCCCTGTCTTCACAGATAGTCTCTTGCTCCACAGAGTTAAACTCCAGCAGTCCAATGCAAACTGCAGCAGTCCTATGTAAACTGCATTTTCTGCACCACTTTGTGCACACATCAATTAGTGCCAATATTTGCCCATCGCATACCTCCACCATATGTGACACTTTGCTTGCATCCGGACGCCCTCCTGGGCCGTCCTAGGGGTACTTAGCTCACAGGATCGCCGTCTTTTGTAGAAGGTATTGGCACACCGACACCAGGCTTCTGGTTTTACTGGCTTCAACCAGTTTTATTCGTCAAGCAGGTTACATAACAACACATAAAATAAATGAAAACCTAGGCCGTCTGGCCACTAACTAACTTATGACATAGACCCTGTCTATCGGTAGTCTGGACCTCATCCAGCATCAAACACCCAGTACTCTCCAGTACTGTCTCGGCTTCCCTCAAGCCTCCGGGGGCCAGAGCCTCTCTCCAGGTCTGCTGCTCCAACTTCCAGGTAGCAGGCCACACCCCCCGATCACCTAGAAAGACAGTCTTTTTATAGCCATCCAGAGACTGGCCCAAAACCCGACATGGAACCTGGAGACCTGGGACGTGGGAACAGCCACCCACCCATCTGCAGCTGTTCCGAGGAAGCCAACCCATAATGGCTGGATATCAGCCATGCTACATACAGCTGTCAGAAACCTAGTGTTGCTGACAGATAACCATTGGCTCCCCCCACCAAGAGCCGCAGAAACAGGCAGCTACTCTTTGCCACTCTGCCATATTATATATATATATATATATATATATTTATAGCAAAGGGAATAATTATTTGATCCCTTGCTGATTTTGTAAGTTTGCATTTTGAGGGTAGGTTAATTTCAACATTGAGAGATAGAAAATCCAAAATAAAATCCAGAAAATCACATTGTATAGATTGGCGAAACCTTTGTTGGCAAGCACAGCAGTCAGAAGTTTTTTTTAGTTGATGATGAGGTTTGCCCACATGTCAGGAGGAATTTTGGTCCACTCCTCTTTGTAGATCATCTCTAAATCATTAAGATTTTGAAGCTGTCCCTTGGCAACTCAGAGCTTCAACTCCCTCCCCTAAGTTTTCTATTTGGGTTAAGGGCTGGAGACTGGCTAGGCCACTCCATGACCTTAATGTGCTTCTTTTTGAGACACTCCTTTGTTACCTTGGCTGTATGTTTTGGGTCATTGTCTTGCTGGAAGAACCAGGGACAACCCATTTTAATGTCCTGGTAGAGGCAAGGAGGTTGTCACTCAGGATTTTACGGTACATGGCTCCATCCTTTCTCCCATTGATGCAGTGAAGTAGTCTTTAGCAGAGAAACACCCCCAAAACATAATGTTTCCACCTCCATGCTTGACAGTGGGGACAGTATTCTTTGGGTCATAGGCAGCATTTCTCTTTCTCCAAACACAGGAATTGATTTTAACCCAAAGAAAATTTTTTGTCTCATCGAACACAGCACCTTCCCCCAATCACTCACAAACATCCAAATGTTCTTTGGGCAAATTTCAGATGGCCTCACATGTGCCTTTTAAGGCACCTTGGGGGCATACAGTTTTTAAAACCTTTTACTTTTAAAAGTGTTCCCAGTAGTTCACCCCAAAATTTTTTTTGGGTTGACCTCTCATCTTCCCTCATGATCAAGGGATACCCCACGGGTGAGTTTTTTGATCTCCCCAAATTCATGTCGATTGACCATTTTGTATTTCTTCCATTTCATACTAGCACCAACAGTTGTCCCTTTCTTACTCAGAAACCTTACTTATGGTTTGTAGCCCATTCCACTTCGTGCGGGCATGATCTTGCCCCTGACATCCTTAAAAGCTCATTGGTTTTTGCCCATGTTGTAGAGGTTAGGTCTGACTGTTGATCTGAAGCAGATTTTTTAGAAAGGTGACTATTTTTAAAACACTGTCTTTAATGCAGGGAAAAAATTGATTTGGACGTCTAACTGGCTTAGGGGCCAGGACTCTTTAAAGGTTTTGGGAGGGGGGTCAAACATTTTTTCTCGCAGCAAAATGCAAATAAATTTACAATGTGATTTTCTGGATTTTATTTTATATATTCTATATCTCAATGTTAAAATTAACCTACCCTTAAAATTATAGACTGTTCGGGTGGCATGTATAAAATTTGACTTTTTAACGCCAAATTTTATGTGCATAATAATAGCCTAGAATGCGCCTGATGTATGAATCCGCTTTACAGCGGGTCATAAATTAGGCGCATTCTAGCGCTTGTACGACATTTCTGGTTGAGGTATACCACTTTGAAAGTGGTATACCTGTTCCAGCAGTAATGCACCTAGAAATGAAATGCCATAGCGAAGCTATAAATCTATAGCTTCGCTATGGTTCTAGTGCATCCCGCCTCCCACACACCTCCTGAAATCAAGCACATTACAAAGTGCCACGGCCGCTATGTAATGCGCCTGATAATGGCAAGCGGGACATCTAAAAATGTACCGAACGGGGCTACGCCTAATATCGGGCTGAAAAGATGGCAGACATCTGGAGCAGCCCTGTTCATACATGCCGCCCTTCATGTCTTTGTGCTTGTGGTATATATATATATATATATATATATAATATATATATATATAATATATATATATATATATATATACAACACGCACACAATTATACATTTAGAATTACAGTGCATCATCCTAGTAGATATTCAAGATCGTTTTACATAGTAAAAACTTTGATTATTCAGCAAATGTACCACATTTTCCCACATTGCATAATATCAGTAACTTGTGTGTCAGCTGTAGAGTCATTTCCCTTATGTAAAAAAGTCACAAGGAAGCATCAAACTTTCTATGGATATTTTAGCAGCAGTTATACATAACGGTAATAAGAAGATTTCATTATCTATGGTTTTTCTCTGTTACTGTAACTATGATTTAGTGAAATGTTTGGTAGATATTATTCAGACATTGCTGCTTTGAACTATTCTGTTTCAAAACTTAAAAATCACTCCAATATTTTAATAAGAATTTAAACAGTAATGCTTTAATTTGTGTTTTTCTTGTTTTTTTCATTACACAGTGATAAATGGCAAAGTGGTCAAAGTCATCTGAAAATGATGAAGAAGTTACATGTCTTGACGAGCTAGAGAATACACAGTGGGATGATCAGTCAACAAAATCTTTAACCACATGTAAGTGTTTTTTGAGTTATATTAATGTATTTAGTAATACCAATTCAATAACCCTATTACTATGTCTATTAGAAACATTTGATCCCTTGCTGAATAGATGTTGGTATGCACATTTATTACTTACAAGGAGCTGTTTTAGAGTTTATTTTGTGTGATTGTTACCTATATAGAAATATCCTGTAAAATAATTGTAACTGGATTATAACAGGCTTGTTGTACTTACTAAGACCTGGTTCACATGTTAAAATGTCAGACACTAAGACAAAGACCTGATAGAGCCTATTGTATTCAGTGGGGTCCATCAGGTGCCAGTCATGTCTGTTGTTAAACAGATCTGGTCACACATCTGTGATGAAGGAATGGAACCAACACACGCAGATGTGAACCATATATTTGCTGGGATTAGCCTAAAGCTAAATAAAAATTATAAATTATGTTACTCAATTCTGTTCTCAAATAGTTCTACCATTTTTATTATATGATTTAAATATTAAGCTTTAGTCATCATCATAAAATTCATATTGTTGATCTTTTTCAATGTTGACACCTGATAAATGTGGTGTCTTCTTAATAACATATGTCTTACTGGGAGAAATAGTAATGAGAAGTGGTTTCCAAAATGGACCTGATACAGACCTGGCATGTCCCCAAATTACATGTATGGCCATTTATTTCAAGGGTTGCAGTGTAGTAGTATATGGTTTCCACAGTGGCCTTAAAAATGGGTGACCAGATGTATTTTTTTCTAAAGCAATAACCAACTGATTAGTGTTTATTAGAGGAGTCTGACTCTCCCTAATCCCTAATCCCTTTAATTTGATTATACCTTTATATAAATGTTTCATTTATTTGGTCCAGTAGATTGTTTTTTTTTTTTTTTCTATTTTCAATTACGTTATCTTTTTTTGTATATTTTGAATCCAAAAAATTATATTCAGGATATGAAATCAACTGCATATGACACCACATATCAATATACTAATACTTCTAGATGATTTAGATGATTAGTCAAATAACTGTTTCAAAACAATTTTGCTTGATTTTTTAAGATTGTTTAAAAAAAGAAAGAAAACAAAACATTGACATAATTGAGAGGTAGATATTTGCCCCCAAACTTTCTAACATGCACACCTTAATTATTTATCGCTTAATGATGAGTTTGCTCTTTACTTGAACTACTTACGTATGTGAATATGTTCATATTCTATCCATAGATCATTCTCCTAAACCAGAGATTATTTTCTGTTTAGTGTAGGGACTCACCTGCTCTGGGATCCCCTTGACGTTTTGGGAGGTGAGCTTAATACAATCTTTGATCAAATACTGTAAACTAAGAGTCCCAGGTTTTTCATATTTTCCTTAGCAGTAATGCATTTCCAATATTTCTATATACCTTGAGGTTTTACTTAGTCTTTAGTGTGCACTGATATTTGTGTTAGATGTATGCTATTGCCTTTCAGTGTGCACCTATGCTTACGTTTTTCAGAGTATATTTTAGATGTGCACAGCTTTATTACGTTTTGTAGTTCATTTGAGATTGGCAATCTCATTGGCTTGCTGCACTCAGCTGCCTCTTTTGAACCAGTGCAGGATAATCCAATTGCTAGTTCCTACCATTCCCTGAAGTTGCAGTCTGGATTGACGCCTAGTGAGGTAACATGTTTAGTGTAGGGACTCACCTGCTCTGGGATCCCCTTGACGTTTTGGGAGGTGAGCTTAAAACAATCTTTGATCAAATACTGTAAAAAAAGAGTCCCAGGTTTTTCATATTTTCCTTAGCAGTAATGCATTTCCAATATTTCTATATACCTTGATGTTTTACTTAGTTTTTAGTGTGCCACTGATATTTTTGTTAGATGTATGCTATTGCCTTTCAGTGTGCACCTATGCTTACGTTTTTCAGAGTATATTTTAGATGTGCACAGCTTTATTACGTTTTGTAGTTTATTTGAGATTGGCAATCTCATTGGCTTGCTGCACTCAGCTGCCTCTTTTGAACCAGTGCAGGATAATCCAATTGCTAGTTCCTACCATTCCCTGAAGTTGCAGTCTGGATTGACGCCTAGTGAGGTAACATGTTTAGTGTAGGGACTCACCTGCTCTGGGATCCCCTTGACGTTTTGGGAGGTGAGCTTAATACAATCTTTGATCAAATACTGTAAACTAAGAGTCCCAGGTTTTTCATTTTTTCATATTTTCCTTAGCAGTAATGCATTTCCAATATTTCTATATATATACCTTGGGTTTTACTTAGTCTTTAGTGTGCCACTGATATTTGTGTTAGATGTATGCTATTGCCTTCAGTGTGCACCTATGCTTACGTTTTTCAGAGTATATTTTAGATGTGCACAGCTTTATTACGTTTTGTAGTTTTTTTGAGATTGGCAATCTCATTGGCTTGCTGCACTCAGCTGCCTCTTTTGAACCAGTGCAGGATAATCCAATTGCTAGTTCCTACCATTCCCTGAAGTTGCAGTCTGGATTGACGCCTAGTGAGGTAACATGATTAGTGTAGGGGCACACCTGCACAGGGACCCCCTAGACATGATGGGAGGTGACCTAAAAACAATCTTTGATCAAATACTGTAAACTAAGAGTCCCAGGTTTTTCATATTTTCCTTAGCAGTAATGCATTTCCAATATTTCTATATACCTTGAGGTTTTACTTAGTCTTTAGTGTGCCACTGATATTTGTGTTAGATGTATGCTATTGCCTTTCAGTGTGCACCTATGCTTACGTTTTTCAGAGTATATTTTAGATGTACACAGCTTTATTACGTTTTGCAGTGTAATATATGCATGTCAAAGCCACTCTTTATTTTTACAAAATGAAGTCTATTTCTAGTCGAAGTCCTCTAATGAGGCACATGAGGAGGTGTTGTTTCCCTGGGACAACGTTCTTTAAGAGTTTTCACTGTGTTTTATATTAATAAATAGAGAATAAAATATGATCCTTTTTCTAGGTAACAACAGGAAAGCTATGGAAATGAAACTGAAGATTGCTATTGCAGCCGTTGCAATACTATATAGTATTGTCCTGGGTCACCTTGTCTTCACTATCAAACTACAAGGTACTGTATAATATAATGTAACGGAACCAATGCTTAAACAATATTAATGAAGATTAAGCAGTACAGGGATACCAAGATAATCAACTCTATAAGAAAATTACTTACAGGCAGAGATATGGTCACTTGAAGGTAGGCTTGGAGAAACCCAGACAGTTGCAGGGGATAATGTTGTTGGGTCCTTGGGCATGGTGGGCCCCTTGGCATTGTGAGCTCTTGTGCATGGCAAAGGCTGCTTTCAGGGAGAAAGGCAGGGAAAGAGGCAGAAAGAAAGAAGCATGTGTAGTATGTGCAGTAATGTACAATAGCTATAGGTTAGGCCCTGGTATCGACTCCTCTGGTGGGTCCCCGACACCCTAGACTGACAAGGCTTGAAGGTATAGGTCTAAGCCCTGGATTGTGCTACTGAGATGTTTTGTGTATTAGACAATGTTTACTGATGACTTTATAAGGATTAAATATTTTAAAGGAATTCTTGCAAGCTTGGGAAGAATATACATACTCATGCACATGTGATGCACCTGATATTTAAGACTAGAACCACCATTCTGCAATACAACAGTGCTAAATACATTATTTTTCTCCTTAAAAGCTATATTTACCTCAAGATGGTTGTAACTATCATGGCTAATCCCTAGAGTAAATAATTCAATTACCCTCTTGTAAGGGCTTGTTAACATGGAGTTTTCACTCCGTGTTACAAGCGCTTTGTAGATCCATTTTGGGGACCGACAGAACGGACCCCAAGACGTATCTAACAATTAGCAGTGACTTTATCACTGCTCGCTATTAGGAAGACACAGCGGCGTTCACATGAGAGATCGCCGCAGCATGTTTCAAAAGCGCCACTCGGGTCCATCTTGAAAAGAATCCAAGATGGATCTACAAAGCGCTTGTAACAAGGAGTGAAAACTCAGTGTGAACAAGCCCTAATTGTTCTTAGTGTTTTTGTGTTTTTTGAACATATTATGGAGAGATGTAGAAAAGCTAAACTTGACAGATAATACAGCCTGATATCATAGCACTGAAAGTTATCTCAACTTTTTCAGTGCAAGATAGATTTTATTGTGATCTAAGAAGAGATAACATTGAAAGGTAAACTTTGCTACATCAGTATGTGCAATATAATATCCATTTTTAAATCACAGGGATGCAGAGTTTTGTGTAAATTACCTTCTTCTCTTTTTTTTATTAGACAAAGGTTTATCCTAAAAGTTGGCCTGCTATGAGAATGTATTGTTTTAAAGCTCACGTTTGTGCATTTGTTTTGTTTCCTGTTTTGTAGGACGGGTCGCTGTTTTTTGAAGGAATTGAACATAGTACTCAAGAAAAGCTACATTCTGAAAATCCTTATTCTGAAAAGAATAAGAAAGAATTAAACACTGGCAACACACATGATTACACTCAGATCATTTATGAGTTACTTCAAAACATCTCAGACTGCAGAGCACAGGTCTCACATAACTCAGAAGGACTCAAAAACCTAAATGAAGTCATACAAAAATATACGAAAACAGATGCACAAATCCAAAACATCCAAAAAGCAGTTGATCACTTAAAAATTTCACTGGATGACAGCAAAAAGAAAACAGAATACATAAATGCAACAGTTTATGAAAAGGTCTATTTAATGAAGGAGGTATGTTCACTGCAGTTATTAGTATCTAAAGCAGACTTGAGAAGACCTGACAAAGTCTGTCCCATAAAAATATTCATACCAGGACCTTCCAATTTAGGCAAGCTGACTGAAGAATCTCCTTATATCTCCAAACAAATCTGTTAGTATGAAGTTGGTGTGAATATTTTATGTAACAAAGTTTGTAAATAACATTAACTAAAAAAAAAAATCTCTTTTTGACTTTCTAAATTCCAGTGCAGACTCATTTGCCTCCTTGGTTACAGACCATGATCAACAATTGGGCTAGATCCACACAGCAATTTGAAAATGGCACCCAAAATCCGACAGCATTTTCAAATTGCTGGACCGTGCCGAACCACAGTTCTTTGCACAAAAATGGTGGTCGGCGGCCCACTATATTAGGGCTACGGGAATCCGACATCGATCTCGCGGAATATAGAACATGTTCTATATTCTGCCGGTCGTTTTTTGTTTTAGGAAACCCTCAGGAAAAAATCTGTGCTGTATAGACTACAGCAAGGATTTTGTATTGAAGTGTACACAGTGCAGGGTATGGTCAGGTTTTCAGCGGATTCAAGATACTGAATCCACTGAAAAACAGCCTAAAATCCAGTGCTATGTAGACATAGCCTTATAAAGTGTGATCTACATTGCCACCAATATTCTCCTTTTTGCTACTAGCATATTAGCAAAAAGAAGGGGTCAAATAAGCCTACATAGGAATTGTAGACACAAAGGGAGACATTTATGAAGGAAGTAAATTGTCGAGTCTCGTTTTCAGTGTATAATGCGCCTGAATGTATGAAAGTGGTTTTTGTGCGATTATAAATGGAGTCTAAAGTTCACTGCATCTCGCCTATGTGTTAGGCACATTACGAAACTTAGGCGCATTAGTAATGCACCTAATATGTATAAAGGCTATAGATAGGCTGGAAATAAAACTCATTAGAATAGCATGTCAGCGAATAGAAACTATGGTACTGATCGTGCTTGGTGGACCACAGGTCCCGGCAAGACCAGTGGTGTGCTGTCTCTTGCTATATGTAGAATAAAGGGTGAGAGCAGCAAAAATAAATTTCGAAATTAAAGTAGTAAAAATTAAAAATTGTCAAATCTGAACAACGTCATCAGTGGTGTAAGTTGAGAAATAAGGGACATTTTTTGCCGTAATGGCAAATCTAACTCCACTGCGACTCCTCAGGCTCAGGCAGTAATAGGTCTGCCTGTCCGAGAAGTAATGTGTCTAGTTTTGCCGAACCACATTCATATATGTGTCTAATATTATGAGTGTGGTGTGCCACGACCCCAGAATGCCCCCAAAATGCCCCCTCATGTTAGGCGCATTAGAAAGTGTCGAGCCTTACGAACAATGCGCCTAACACATTCAATAGGCGCATTAGACATTTTAGGCCAGAAAAGGGTGAAAAACCCGATCATACATGTCTCCCAAAATGGTAAAATATTTATAACCAACATCATTTGCAAAGTTGTGTCATTTGTTATTTTAAAATCACTAATGCAACAAAAATGAGTTACAATGATGGACTTAATATTTAAAGAAAATCTGTGAAATTACAAATGCAGTCCAGTCTGCAGGCATCATGTTAAAGAGGAGGTAGGTGGTTTGATATGTAGTTTTGTTAATAAAGTTCCAGTATATCTTATTAATTTATTTAAGAAGGATCTGTAACCTTTCATGACCTGTCTGTTTTAGTAAATAATTGCATCACCTAAGATATAAAAATTCTAAAGCATATTTCAACAGATCACTATGCTGTGTAGTTTTTTCTGTTATTCTTTCAAGACATTAATTACTAAATTGTCAGCTGGGTGTTACCAGTTGGGGGAGTGTCCCTGCAAAGTCTGACATTATCCCAGTCAGCATGACAGAGATCAGTGTGCGGTGTGCTGGGACACATCCCGTTTCACCATTCAGAGGTACAAAGCACCAGTTGGACAAATTAGTGATCCATTTCTAAAAGGAATAACACAGAATCAGCACAACACATTCACTGGATGTCACAGGTCCTCTTTAAAGTAGATTGATCTCATCTACAAAGTTCATAGGAGAATGCATGAATTGAACTAAAGTCTTCTGCGCTTTGCTCTGTAATGCGCATCCTGGTCACAGCTGTCTGTAATTAGTATCATAGCTCTGTGTATTTAGACCTCTCTCATTTATATGTCTAAATTAAATAAATTACCTTCACCCTCATGGAGGTACCTGGAGAAAGCTACTGAGACTAATGTAAAACAGTCTAGAAGTAATTACGGTCTTTTGTCTGAACAGACAGATCTAACACGCCAGAGCCTCTCACACAAGCTGAGACCTGAACCTGTGTGATGATGTCACACCTGCTATCAAGACAGAACAAACAGTAGGGGAAAAGCGAGGTACCAAGTCAGTTAATAATGCGGGAACCTGAGAGCCCTCGAGAAGGTGATAAAAATCATTTGCTAATCTCTCTTTAACAAAAAAAGGTCAATGAACAAAAGCAATATATTTGGAAAACGTCTTCATTTAGTTTTTCCCTAACATTTTGCGAAAGATATTATTGTAGTGCAGACACAACCCTTTAATTTCTATTTATTCTGCTTAATAGTCAAGTGGGAGGTCCTAATTAGTGACCACAACTATCTCTGTATGCACAATCACACAGGTAATGCTTTTGATCACTCAGAGGAGCTGCCTATTTCCCTCATAGCCCCAAATGAGTAACAATTGCAATAAAATGAAGACAAGGTATACAGAACATTCATTGATCAGTAACATTACAAGTTTAGGGGCTAATTCACATACTGTTCTTTTCTGGCATTTTAAAATTTACAAAAAAAAATTAAAATGCAATTTAGAAGCATTTTTATATAGTATCACCTTGTGCATATAGAAGCCTATAGAAAATGCCATAAAAATAAACCTAGGGCTTACTGTGTTTTGAAAAGAAAATGCAGCATTTCCAAAAAATGCCACAGATTGTTAATAAGCTTTAGGGTATGTTTACACAGCGTCTTGTGTCGCATACCTGTGCGCGCTACAAGACGTCGTGTGTTTAGCAGAACAGTTCATTCTCCTAAAGCGCAGGAGGGGTCGGCCACATTCACTTTCATTTTCCCTGCTGTGTAAAGCCGAAATCAGAGTGACAGTCACTTTCTTTCTTGCCGGCGTTCAATACGCGGCGGGGAAGACGGTGGCTAATCATTGCTCTTTATGAGAGCTATGATAACCAAAATTACAGGATGTATTTCAAGGCACATTGCAGCACAATTACACCCTGCAATACGTCCTAAAAGACGCCGTGTGGATATAGCCTTAAAGGGGTTGTCTCGCTACAAAGATTTGCTTTCAAAATGTAGAGAACACTAATGAGGACGTTTCATCCAAATATATTGCGTCGTATCATCTTTTTTGTTAAGAGCACAAGTGTTAATTTATCACTCTCACCTTTCATATCAACCTTTCTACGCCCCTGCTGTTTTATTCTGATAGCAAGGGAGTAGACATCCATCACACAGGTTGCGGAAGCATAGAACTCAGACAGTTGAGAGCTTGTTTTTATCTGATCTTTCAGGACAAAAGCACCTAATTATCTACTGATTTACATTAGCTGAGAAGCTCTCTCTGGACCTCAGAGAAGGTCATTTTAGCTAATCTAAGACTGATAAACAAATAAGCAAAAACAGAGAAGTCTGAATACACGGAAGCTCAATGCGAATTACAGACAGCTCTTGACCATGAGTGGACAGAGCCCAAGCACAAATTATTCATTCATGCACTACCTATTGGAAACTTTGAGATGAGACAATCCCTTTAAAGTAACATCTGGTTGAGAAACATCCCCATAAAAATACCATTAAAAATACAGGTCTTTCAGAAAAAATGTTTAGTGTGGAACTAAACATTTCAGACAGACGTTGCTTTCTCCTAGTGTATGCAGCGTGTTTCACATTTTACACTATACTTTGGATCTATTAATCCTGTCTAACACTTTGACAGTGTTAACTGATAAAAATGTGGCAGATTTATCATAGTGTCTCATGCTGTGTTATAAAACTGGTGCATGTTTAGATAGTTTTCTCTAATTTTACACCTTTATACTACTTACTAACTAGTTTCCTTTGCAACAATAATTGCGGGAACATTTTGGTGCATGATGTTTCACGCAATGTCACACTGCTTTCCAGAAAGCCGTATCCTTTGTTGGACACATTACAACAGTGTCTAAAAACTGTCTAAATTACATAATACATGTGTTGTTAGGCATGTGAACGCCAGTATTCTGGCACAAATTGCAAAAATTCTAGAAGAATTGAGCATAGTACAGCCACACCCATATTTGTTTTTGGTTTGTGGCACATTTATCTCACACATATCTTATTTTTTTTTTGTATCATTGGCATTTCTACCCAAAAACAGCATTCTCTGGGTATATTGTTTTTCCCACAGTCTTATCTATGTAATCAGGGGAAACACGTGAAAAAAATTACACTGAATAAAAAGCTTACAATTGTTATTAAACATGCCCTGAAAAGCATGTTAAATAAAAATTCCTCATTTTAAAATTAATTTGAAAAAATGACAAAAAGTACACTGTCTAAGGGTCGTCACACACATTTTTTCATTGCAAAACTGGAGAGAGGGCCAGGTTGTGGGCCAACAATTTTTATTAAAGTTTGGCACATTTAAACAGATATTGCGTGTACAGATTCTCTGAATATTACAGTAGTGGCTAAAGAGATTAGATCTGCAGAAAGGTTTTCCACGTGCTGCAGTAAAAACCCACCAAAAAGTCTACAGATACATGGAAGACTGTGGGACTAGCCATACATGGCTAATGGAACTGCAGCGGAGATGAATCTAATGAATTTTTAGTACATTTTACACTGATATGTGCGCAGGACCATCCACATGCAAATCCGCATAATATCGAATGGATTTGCTGTTATTGATTTCCCTCTGGACAAACCAGCGTCAAATCGAAAACCTCTGCAAAATGTACTATACAGGAATCCTAAAAAAATTTCTTTGTAGCATGCTTTGAAGAAGTTGATTGATTCCAAAAGTACGACTGAGACTCTCCCTTTCTTTTGTATCCACTCTTGCGTTGAGCTTATGAAATTGTAACAAAAACTGTATGTGTCATGCCAGCTGTATAGAAGTCTTACTTTTGCAAATCATTTTATTACTAACTGAGTTATTTAACTGTCTCTATCAAAGGAAATTGGGCAACAGTTCTCATATTTCCAGAATGCTTCGACAGAATTTACTGATGTAAAACAAAAATATGTGAACTTAGAACAAGAATTGAAAGAGGAAGTGAAAACACTGAATAAAATCACTAATGACCAATCCGAATTCACAAAGACTGGGAACATATCACTTACAAAAAAAAAAGATCAAAAAGAAAAAAGAAACAAACAAAAAATACAAAAAAACAACAGAAACTGAAAAAATGTAAACGATGATTCACAGTTGAGATTTCATAACTTTCCAGAGTATTCAAATTATATTGCAATATCAATTTATTTTTTTGAAATATATTTGTATCCTTTATAACAAAAAAGTATAATATACAATATGAGCCAACATACTACTTACTACAACATACTACTTAAGCAAAAGTCTTACAGAACAGCTTGCATAACTAGTATAGTGACCCTTCAAGTTACAGTGGCCACGGAATACAGTATTCACCATACTCTTTCCTGGGATATTGTATGTTGAAACCACACTTACACAAAGTCACAGACAACGGCACTTGTTCTGACGCACCTAACGTAACTTAATTGATCTACTCCGCCTCTCTAACACGTAATACTGCAGTAAACTAACATGTTTCATGGACTACTCTTTAGCACAGACTAGGACCTCCCCCATTTTCTTTTTTTCTGATACATTGTGTATAAAGTACATGGCCCAAAGAGGCTCCTATCCATAAAATATAGAGTAATTTCTTTCCAGCGTTCCACTGCAGCTTTCATTCTGATTGTTATCAAATGATTCCCCTTTATCTGTATGAGATTTATCTGCATTCATTTTTTTGTATCCTCATTAAGATGGCGAATTGTTCTTCTAACGAAGTGACATTCGTGTTAGAATTACCGGAAAACTTCGGTGTCTGAACGAAGCTCGAACTATTTTGAGGGGGACTTCGGGTGAACGAAGCTGTGCTTTTGATTGATAAAATGCTGCGAGCACATGGCGTTACATGGGGAGCAAAGCACTCTGTGGAGGAAGAAGGGCAAGCCCTGCAACAACTGCGCTGCAGAGAATGAAGCCATCAGAGACCGGCGGGATCTCGTGACGTCACAGCACTATATAAGTCACGGCGCGACGCTGGAGCTTCATACCCGCTCTCACTGTAAACTGATTCAGGGAAGCGTGCGGCCACGGCTGATTGTTAATGAAGAACTGATTTTTTATACACTGCGATTTTTTGGTGGGGTGTGTCAGCTTGTCTTGAGACTGCTTTCGTCTCTAACGTTCTATTTTCTAATGTTTTGGGTATTGGAAATCTGAAATCATGTGGCGTCCACTAGCACGCGCATATACACTTAAATCCTATCTGCTCACAAGCAAATGAATATCCAAGGGGGATACTAAGACCAGTTCCTGTTGTACAATATAACATATCTTCAAGAAACATCGATTTTTACAATACAAATACCACTTTCATTTTTCGGCGCTGCTCAATTTCTTTGCGCAATTTACATCTAGGGGGTTCTACATGTAACGCGTTGAGTTATTTCGGATGTAGTGACTCCAAGAAACCGTCATTTTCAAACGCCAAAATTATACATTATACCCATGTAGCATAATTCCAAGCGAAGGTAATTACAAATTTTATCTCTTGTTGTGTGGCGCAAAAAATACGCCAATTTAACACGCTACCAAAGCAAGCTAGTTTGTGTGGCTCAATTGTTTGGCGCAATTTACATCCAGGGTTAATTAACGCGTTGTTTTTTTTCAGCTGTGGTTATCCCAAGAAAACCGGTCATTTTCAACGCCAAAAAGTTTTTAAAAAAAAAATACTTTTTACATTTCTTCCTGTAGCATAATTCACAAGCAAAGTTAATTAAAATTTTTAAACTCTATTATGTGGCCGTAAAAAACACGCTCGCCATTGTAACAGCTCTACCAAAGCTACAGTTTGTGGTGGCTCACTCTTTTTTGGCGCAATTTCATCCAGGCGTTAATATAAGCGTTGTTTTTTCAGCTGTGGGATCCCCAAGAAACCGTCATTTCAACGCCAAAATAACATACAATTATTCCTGTAGCATAATTCACAAGCAAAGGTTAATCAATATATCGTCCTCTATTGTGTGGCGTAAAAAACATCACGCCATTGTAACACGCAAAAAGCTACTAGTTATGTGGTCCGCTCTTTGATTTGGCCGCAATTTACCAACCCGGGGTTAATTAAGCGTTTGTTTCTTTCAGCTGTGGTGATCCCAAGAAACCGTCATCTTCAACGCCAAAATATATACATTATTTCTTCCTGTAGCATAATCACTCAATAGCAAAGGGTTAATTACATTTTATCTCTCTTATTGTGTGGCGTAAAAAAACACCGCATTGTAACACGCTACAAAGACTACTAGTTATTGTGTGGCATCAATTGTTTGCTCGCGAATTCTACAACATCCAGGTTCTAATTAACTTGTTTTTCACTGTGGTGATCCCCAAGAAACGTCATTTCTTCAACGTGCCAAAAATATATATTTTCCCTGTAGCATAATTCACAAGCAAAGGTTAATTACAATTTTTATCTCTTATTGTGTGGCGAAAAAAACACGCCATTAGCGTAACACCGCTACACAAGCGCTACTAGTTTGTGGCGCTCAATTTTCTTGGCGCAATTTACATCCAGGGGTTAATTAAGCGTTTTTTTTTCGCTGTAGGTTGATCCCAAGATACCCTCATTTTCCACAAGCGGCAAAATATATACATTTTTCTAGTAGCATACTTCACAGCGACAGGTTAATTACAATTTCTTATCTCTTGTTGTGAAGCCGTAAAAAAACGCCATTGTAACACGCAACAAAGCTACAAGTTTGTGGTGGGTCAATTATTTGGCGCATTATCATCCAGGGGTTAATTAAGCGTTCTGTTTTTCAGCTGTGGTGATCCAAGAAACCGTCATTTTCAACGCCAAATATAATACAATCTTTTCCTGTAGCATAAATTCACAAAGCAGGGTTAATTACAATTTTATCTCTTATTGTGTGGCGTAAAAAACAACAGCCATTGTAATCACAACTCGCTACCAAAGCTACTATTTGTGCTGCCTCAAACCTTTGGCGCAATTTAACATCCAGGGTTCAATTAACAGCGTTGTTATTCAGTGTAGTGACTCCAAGAAACGTCATTTTCAACGCCAAAATATACATTTTTCCTGTAGCATAATTCACAGCGACAGGTTAATTACAATTTTAATCTTGTTGTGAAGCGTAAAAAACACGCCATTGTAACACACACTACAAAGCTACTAGTTTGTGGCTGTGGCTCAAATTCTTTGGCGCCAACTTTCGCATCCAGGGGTTAATTAAGCGTGTTCTGCGCAGTTGTACTATCAGTAAAAAGAAACTTTGTTTTCACCGCCGCACAGAAGAAATTCTGTAGCACTAATTTCATACTCCGAAGTTAATTAAGCCTGTTTGTGCTTTTTATATTCAGTAAAATTAACAGAGTTTTTAAAAACGACACATACAAGTCCAATTTTTTTCCTGCCAAATTGTGGAGCGCCAATTTCTTATATCAAGGGTTACCAAGCTTGTTTACTGGGGGGGTTCACCATTTGGCCGTCAAATACAGGGTGTGTATTTATCCATATACATAAATCTTCATCAAACAGTGTCTTACATTTTAGAACAAAAACAGTATGTCAGAACCAAGAGAGGTGGCAGGCTCTTCACCTGCGAGGGGCAAGGCACAAACATTTCCAGGCCCAGGTCGCAAAGCCACAGCAAGGGGAACGTCGCAGGCAGGGCACTCGGTGACGCCAAAACTGCCCGCTGTCATCTCACGGCCTGTACTGACTAGCAACCCAATCTGCTCTTGATTGGTTGACTAGGTCATACCAACTTCCTCCCAGATGACATCCTGACATATCTCTAACCCCAGCCAAAAGCAGTCGGTGGAACGTCAGCACACAACCTCTAGTTGGCATGGCCCGGAGCGGTCCAGCGGCCTCACCTGTCCTCAACCCGCACTCTGTGCCCATCGGTTCCCTCAAGCCCAGAGATCTACTAGTGGTCTGGGCGTCAGTCGCCCCTAATAAGCGAGGATTGAACAATTTGAGGAGGCCAGTCAGCAGCTCTTAGCAGCGAAGAAATGGGGCCAATATCCCCTGCTTCTTGCAGTTAAGGCGGCGGCAAAGTCAATAGGATGTTGAGAGTGGCATGGGAGGTCCAAGTTGTGAGGGGTCATCCTCTGCAATCCAACACACCGGTGATGAGACAGCAGTGACGATGAAACTACAAATAGAATGAATGAATAGTAGCCGACCGGGCTCACATGGGAAGGCCAGGGTGAGGCCTAAGGGCTCATCATCGTTAGGCAAAGAAGAGCGGGCCTCACTTGCAGCGTCAGGCAGAGCGGCGCAGAACCCAGCCAAGTCAGGGTTGTGTGGCCGTGATTCAACAGAGTACCAGCAGTGTGGAGGTCGGGAGCCAAGCCCACGGGGTAAAAAAACCCCCGCCTTCGCAGGTCCAAGAAAGTAGCGGCACAGGGCTCAGCGAGGCACAGCGGCGGCAGTAGTCACTCAGTGCGTGAGCGTTGGTGCGAAAAATCCGATAACTCATCAGCGGTGTGGCAGTTCTTTGCATAAGACACACGGAAGGAGCCGATATGTGTTATATGTTAGAATCTGTAAAAGCAGAAAGACAAAGCGTCAATCGCCATGGAGATTAACTTTGGCACCACGGTCCTGCGTCAACACATGCAGCGTCACACATCACGGTGTCCTGGAGAAACACGTGGCTCAGATGTGGTAGGTCCAATCCTTGCCGCCAGCAGCCAACATGCAGACCAGCAGCAACGCGCCCCGTGGCACGCAATCCCATTGCAGCCAGCAAGGCTCCCAACACCACCTCTGCCAGAAAGGAGTGATTTTCTCTTTGACATCAACTCCCTCCTCCAGTATAGCTCCTGCTACCCGCTACCTCATAAGCGCCAGCAGTCGTTCAGTGAGCGAATATGCAAAGAGACAAAAGTAAGAGTCCAACTATCCTACGGTGCAGCAGCAGACCGTCGAACCTCCTGTCCGAAGTTGTTTGGTACTGCAGTCCTTTTCCTTATCCAAATGAGTGGATGTGCACACCGTATCAGAAACGAATGGCTTGTGCCAGCCGAGATGGAGTCGTTCCTAAGCCGTATATTTCTCTTTTCCAAAAAGCAGTACCAAGCACTTCATAAATATGTAGAACTTAGAAGGTGGGCCAGTCCTTGGCTTACGGTTTTTCCAGTTGCAAGGTGCAGCTGTAACTAACGTCAAGGCCAGACACAAAATTGGGGGGGTGGGGGGGGGGGGTCCCCCCCCTTTTTTTTTTTTACACCCACTGGGTGAAACTGTGCTTCCGGCCAGGCACACACAACAACTTGGACAGGAGAACGCCCGCATTCTCGCTCCACGTTGTCAAACTACTGCGGCTCCTCGCGTCAAACTGTCCGCCCTCCTCCTCCTCCACCACCATTCTCAGCTCCCACAAGTACTATTGCTTCCATCAAAACACATGTTAGGGCACTAGCTTTGTCACGCAGTTCTACACCTCTTGCCTCGGCGACACGAAGTCACACAGTGAGGAACTGCTTCCGCGTCCTGCAGCAAGAAATCGATGTGTGGCTTTCTCCGCGCCAACTGCAAATTCGAACCATGGTGACGCGGACAATGGAGGAACCATGGTGTCCGCGCGCGCACTGAGGAGGGCATGGTCCATGACGTACCCTGCATGGCGCACGTGTTCAATCTGGGTTGTGAAAAGGTTTCCTGAAGTCTTCCAGCCGATCTCAGAACATTCTGAAATTGGCCAGAAACTGTGGCATGAATGCACTTTATCCATTCGTACAAAGCCAGAACACCCTCCTCGATTTGTCAGAGCGGACACTGTCGAATAGGCCTCACCCCAACACACTCTGATATGCGATTTTTCCAACCCGTTGGAATTCCAAGCCTGCACATGTTGTACCGACTGTATTAACAGAGAAAAGGCCATTAAAAAGATTTTTTGGATGATCCAATGCAGACAGAAGTACCTCCCCTGTGTAACTTGATGTCGAGCCAGTGGCAGCTCATGCGTGACACCTGCCGTTTGTTGAGGCCAATTTGAGGAGGCGACGTTATTTGTCATTCGCCAGACTACGAGGAATGAATAACGTCACATTCACTGCTCATGTCTCTGAACAAGATTAGCTAGAAAAAAATCTGATCCCTGCAGTGCAGGCAGAACACCTGGAGAAGTGCGACTACACTCATGGCCACATAGTCCGGTGGGGACTGAAATGGAGGAGGAGGATGAGGGAGGACAGTGAGCAAACTTGTCTGGTGAAATGAGTGATTTTCTACCCAGGTTTACAAGAGAGGAGGGACAGGAGTACAGCTGGAGGAGCTAGATTGAGATAAGGAAGACGAGGGCAGATGACCCGCAAGCACCGGGCAGTATACATGGGAGATGAGGCAGTGGACCCCTCGGAGTCACTTGTGCAGATGGCCCGCAGCATGTCTGATTTGCCTGGCTAGTGACAGCCGAATGAGTCAGCATCCCGGCAGAGGGATACTCTGCTCTCCCACCCAATGGACCCCTCGCTACCCGGTACCCAAAAAAAGTGTAAGCACTTTTTCCCAAGCATATTAGAGAGGGAGGACAAACTCAAATACTACTAGGGAGAAATCCTCCGTAATCATTTAGGAGAACCCCTGCCACATAACACCCCACGCCCCCCCCGTTGCGGCAATCGTCCCACTATCCTCTGACAGTCTGACCGAGGGGGTTCTCTTCAGCGCTCACAGTAACTACTGCCGAGACACCCCCTCGCGGCTGCCACGGCGAGCAAGTGCGGGGGGTCCCAGCAGTACCACAGCTCCAATTCACAGCACCAAGATCTGAGGAGTCACTGATGAGCCAGCTTCACGTCACACCGCCTAGTGAGGAGTCCAGTCGCCAGCAAGCAGCCGCAGCAGACTTGGACAGCAGACACCCTGAACAAACAGGTGGTGGGCCTACTTGGAAAGCACTCTGCCACCCCAGTTTGAAGATTCCGCTGGACTTAACTGGGCATACCCAAACTGGATGGTGTGGGCCTGCAACTTCCCTATGCCGATTGCAGTGGAGAAGCTGTCCTGCCGGCCCAGCTTCTAGTGTGCCATCATAGGCGGATGTTCCAGTGCGGCGTGGGCCATCGTTACCCCCACGGAGAACCCGCTTTTATCACTACGGGAAATGTGGAACGAGCTGACCTTCCGTCAAGATGAATCAGGCGTGGATCGGCAGGATTTTCCACACACTAATGGGCTTAGGCGTCCAGACTACATCACATAGAGCGCCTCACCCACAACTGTAGAGAAATGAGTCTGGGTCTCTCCAAAACTAACCTCCTCAGCCACTGATTTCTGATGCCTCCTACCCCCGCCTAGATGCCACACATCTGCTCGACAGTTTCTCCATCTGCCACCAAACCTCTTTACCCAGGGACGTATTGCCACCCCACCTCCACACTCTGACATTTTGCCACTGTCTGACCTTATGCCCCTGCTGCTGTGGCTGCTGCCGTGAACTCCACAACTTGTTGGTCAATGTGCCTCACTCTTCTGATACCCTAGCGTTCAGCTCTCTACTTCTGCTCAACCGTTTCACAAATCTCCTACTCTCTGTCCATTGTGTCACTATCTGGTCTGGAGAGCCTATTCCTAGTTTTTGCCACCATGAATCTTTCCAATAATGTCTATTGTGCCACTGTCTGACCTCATGCTGCTGCTGTGGCTACTGCCTAGTGACCTACACACTGTCATTGAGTGCCTGTCTGACCTCATGCCTGCTTGTATTGTCACGGCTGCTTGAGTCCGTGAGAACCTACATCACTGTGTCATTGTGCCACTGCCTGAACCGTATGCTGCTGCTCTGGGCCTGCTGCCGTTGACACCTAACTACACTGTGTCTTTGTCCCACTCTGTGCCTACCTCCTGTTTTTGAGAGGCACCTTCTCAGAATGTCATCTGTGCTCACTTGTCTGAACCTCATGCTGCGCTGAGTGGCTACTGCCGTACTCCCACACTGTGTCATTCGTCTCACCTCTGTGGCCTACCCTGTTTTTACGCCCAACTCTCAAGATTGTCATTGTGCCACTGTCTAGATGACCTCATTAGGCTCTCAGCTCCCTATGGCTGCTGCCGAGTGGAACCTAACACACTGTGTCATTGTGCCACTGTCTCGACCACTCTATGACTTGCTGCTGTGGCTAGCTGCCTGGTCACTTAACTCACACACTCTTCATTGGATGCCACTGTCTGACCTCATGCTGCTCGCCTGGCTGCTGCTGTGACTCTAACTAACACTGACACATTCGATGTCCACTGTGTGACCCTCCATGCCTGCTGCTGTGGCCTGTCTGCCCGTCGTGACCTCCACATCACTGTGTCATTGTCCACTCCTGTGGCCCTACTCCTGTTTTTAATCTACCACCCTCCAGACTAGAGTCATTGAGCCACTTGTCTGACCTCCTGCTGCTCGACTGGCTGCTGGCGTGACCAACACACTGTGGTCATTGAGTGCCCACTCGTGCAGACCTCATTACTTGCTCGCTGTGGCTGCTGCCAAGTGAACCCCCACAACAGTGACATTGTCCCATCTCTCTGTGGCTCATATTTCTCTTGCTTTTTTGCCACTGTCTGACCTCATGCTGCTGCTGTGGCTGCTGCCCGGTGAACCTTCACACTTGTGTCCACATTGTCTCAACTCTGTTGGCCTACTCCTGTTTTTGCAACCTACAGACGTCATCTGCCACTGTCTGACCTATGCTGCAGCTGTGGCTGCTTTACCCTTCTGATCACCCTCCACACTGTTGTCATTTGATCTACTTCCTGTGCGGCCTCTCCGTCTTTTACACCTCCAGACAATGTCTCATTGTGCCACTGTCTGACCTTTATGCCTTGCGTTGCTGACAGCCGTGATCTATCACACGGTGTACACATTGAGTCTCACTGTCTGACCATCATGCTGATCTGCTTATTGGCTGCTTGTCCTTGTGACCTCTCACACTGTCTCATTAGTGCATGTCTCTGACCTCATGCAGCTGTTCTGCGCAGCATAGTGCCTACTGTCTGACCTATACACTGTGTCCATCTAGTGCCTCACTGTTCTGAACCACCGCGCTGCTGTGGCGCTGCCCCCGGGATGACCTACCACACCTCTGTCATTAGTGCCCACTCGTTCGACCTCATGCCTGACTGCTCTGCGCTCTGCCGTCGACCTCCCACTGTGTCATTGTGCCACTGTCTGACCTCATGCTGCTCTGTGGCTCTGCCGTGACCTACACACTGTTCATTGTCCCCACTCGTGCCTACTCCTGTTTTGCCCTCCAAATGTCATTGTGCCACTGTCTGACCTCATCTGCTGCTGTGCTGCTGCCGTGACTACACACTTGTCATTGTGCCACTGTCTGACCTCATGCTGCTGCTGTGCTGTGCCTGACCTCACACTTGTCATTGTGCCACTGTCTGACCTCATGCTGCTGCTTGGCTGCTGCCGTGACCTACACACTGTGTCATTGTGCCACTCTCTGTCTACTCCTGTTCTGCCCACCTCCAATGTCATTGTCCACTGTCTGACCTCATGCTGCTGCTGTGGCTGCTGCCGTGACCTCACACTGTGTCATTGTGCCACTCTTGCCTCTCTGTTTTGCCACCTGTCATGTCATGTCTACCTCTGCTGCTGGCTGCTACTCACACTTGTCATTGTCCACTGTCCTCTTTTGCACCTCCAGATGTCATGTGCACTGTCTGACCTCATCTGTGCTGCCGGACCTACACATGTCATTGCACTCTGCCTCAGCTGCTGCTTGCTGCTCGTGACCTACACACTGTGTCATTGTCCACTGTTGCCTATCTGTTTTGTGCCACCTCCATGTCATGTCCACGTCTGACTCTGCTTTTGCCACCTCAAATGTCATTGTCCACTTTGCCTACTCTGTTGTTGCCACTCCACACTTGTCATTGGCCACTGTCTGACCTCATGCTGCTGTTGGCTGCTGCCCCCGAGTGCTGACCTCATCTGCTGCTGTGCTCTGGGCCTACACACTGTTCATTGTCCCACTCTGCTGCTTCCTGTCTCCACTTCTCATGTCACTCTGCTCTCTTTGCACCCCAGTGTCATGTGCCACTGTCTGACCTCATGCTGCTGCTGCCTGACCTACACACTTGTCATTGTGCCACTGTCTGACCTCATGCTGCTGCTGTGGCTGCTGCCGTGACCTACACACGTGTCATTGTGCCACTCTGTCTGACCTCATCTGTTCTGTGTGTGCCACCTCCAGATGTCATTGTGCCACTGTCTACCTCATGCTGTCTGCTCTGGCTGCGGCCGTGAACTACACACTGTGTCATTGTCCCACTCTGTGGCCTACTCCTGTTTTTGCCACCCCCAGAATGTCATTGTGCACTGTCTGACCTCATGCTGCGCTGTGCTGCTTTATGCCGTGACTTACACACTGTGTCATTGTGCCACTGTCGACCTCATGCTGCTGCTGTGGCTGCTGCCGAGACCTACACACTTGTCATTGTGCCACTGTCTGACCTCATGCTGGCTGTAGTGGCTGCTTGCTGGGACCTACACACTGTGTCATTGTGTCCACTGTCTAACCTCATGCTGCTGCTGTGGCTGCTACCGTGACCTCACACTGTGTTATTGTCCCACTCTGTGGCCATTCCTGTTTTTTGTTGTCCACCTCCTAGATGTCATTGTGCCACTGTCTGACTCATGCTTGCTGCTGTGGCTGCTGCCGTGACACACACGGTGTCCAATTGTGCCACTGCTGACCTCATGCTGCTGCTGTGGCTGCTGCGTACCTACACCTGTCATTGTGCCCACTCTTCTACCTCATGCTGCTGTTGTGGCTGCTGCCGTGACCTACACACAGTGGTCATTGTATCACTGTCTGACCTCATGCTGCTTGCTTGGCTGCTGCCGTGACTACACACTCGCATAGTGCCACTGCCTGACCGCATGCTGCTGCTGTGGCTTGCTGTGCCGGTGACCTACACACGTTGTCATTGTCCCCACTCCTGTGGCCTACTCCTGTTTATTGTCACCTCCAACATTGTCATTGTGCCACTGCCTGACCTCTGCTGCTGCAGGGCCTGCTGCCGTGACCTACTCAACTTGTGTCATTGTGCCCACTGTCTGACCTCATGCTGCTGTTTCTGTAGGCTGCTGCCGTGACCTACACACTGTCCATTGTGCCACTGTCGGACCTCATGCTGCTGTTGTGGCCTTCTGCCGTGACCTACACACTGTGTCATTTGAGAGCCCACTTCCCTGACCTCATGCCGCTGCTGTTGGATGCTACCTGTGACCTCAACTGTGTCCATTGTCCCCACTCTGTGGGCCTATTCCTAGTTTTTTTTGCCACCTCCACATGTCATTGTCCACTGTCTGACCTCATGCTGCTGCTGTGGCTGCGGCATGACTACACACGTGTATTGTGCCACTGTCTGACCTCATGCTGCTTGCTGTGGCTGCAGACTGTGACCTACACACTGTCATTGTGCCACTGTCTGACCTCATGCTGCTGTTGTGGCTTGCCGTGACCACACACAGTGTCATTGTGCCACAGTCGCTGACCTCAAGCTGCTGGCTTTGGCTGCTGCCTTGAACCTACACACTGTCATTGTGCCACTGTCAGACCTCATGCTGCTGATTGTGGCTTGGCTGCCGTGACCCTACACCTGTGTCATTGTGCAACTGCTGACCTCATGCTGCTGCCTGTGGCTGCCTGCCGAGACCCTCCACACTGTGTCATTGTCCCACTCTGTGGCCTACTCCTGTGTTTTGCCACCATCGCATAATGTGATTTGTGCCACTGCCTGACCTCATGCTGCGCTGTGGCTGCTGCCGTGACCTCCACACTGTGGTCATGTGTACCACTCGTGGCCTAACTCCGTTTTTGCCACCTCAGAATTCCATTGTCCACACGTCTGACCTCATTGCTGCTGCTGTGGCTGCTGCCGTGACCTACACACTGTGTCATTGTGCCACTGTTTCTGGACCTCATGCTGCTGCTGTGGGACTGCTGCCGTGACCTACACACTGTCCATTGTGCCACGTCTGACCTCATGCTGCTGTTTGGGCTGCTGCCTGACCACAGAATGTGTCATTGTGCCACTGTCTGACCTCATGCTGCTGTTGTGGCTGCTGCAGTGACCTACACACTGTGTCATTGTGCCCACTGTCTGACCTCAGCTGCTGCTGTGGCTGCTGCTGTGACCTCCACACTGTGGTCATTGTTCCTCACTGTGGCCTCACTCCTGTGGCCTACTCCTGTTTTGCACCCTCCAAATTCCATTGTGCCACTCTCTGACCTCATGCTGCTTGGCTGCCGCCGTCACCTCCACAAAAAAAAAAACTCTGTCACTGATGTTGCACCTGAAGCCTCCAGCATGATTTTTCCAGCCTGTCGCTCGCATGACTTTATCAGGCTACATTCCCTCTTAGTTTTGGTCAGTTTGCCCTCTTAAGTTCCCAGGAAATTTTTAGAGTGAAGCGATTCCTAATAGCGGCCGGCAGACATGTGCGTGTCCATACTAAAACACAACATTGTATGAAGACCAAACCAAGCCTCCCTCTGCATTTTAAGGATGGCACACAACGTTTCTACCAGCACCCTGCAGGTTCTGTGCAGCCTGGGAAATAGAGTTTTTTACTGTGATTCCGTGCCGAAGTAATTCGGAACGAAGTTTATTTCTTGCCGAGAAATTCGGCGAAGTTAACGAAAAGAATTTCGGAAAATTCGTCCCATCTCTAATTATAAACAGTATATTCTGGTTTAGTGCAAAAAATTTTATTTCCTTTGTAAATACGAAAACAGACGCTAAAGATAGATTATTTACATCTAGTTTACATCTACTGTTATTTCTGTTTTTCTCTTTCATCATAGAAACAGAAAACCAAAAATAATGGTGATCTTCGATCTGTTTCAAGAGGGACACCAAAATGGCTCATTTAGTTTATAACTTTTTTTTATTTGAAAAGTAATCTGTCACCAGGTTTATACTGCCCTTTATGATAGCAGCATAAAGTAGTGGCAGACATGCTGATTTCAGTGGCATGTTACAATAAACACATCACAAAAAAAGAATGGGACAAAACGTCATCTATATCACAGGAGAACTGCTGAAATCCTGCACATGAGGATAAAACCGTGAGGAACCTACACAGGTTATAGGCAAAAATATCAATTAATACCTTATGTTTAATAATTTTTCTGCATACAGTCTGGCCTTTGTGATGTGTGTGAAGTAAGTAACTTGGTGCACTACACGTAGGCGTGGATTGACCCAAAGAGGAATAGGTGAAACCCCCAGTCGGCCCCTGAACATGGTAAACCTGGAGTTGTTCTTCTACTTCATATACATCATCAGATGAGGCAAAAAAGCAGAGAAGGGGAGGCAAAAGGCAAGAGGCAGATTAAAGGAAGCATATGCAGTCATTTACAATAGCTGTACGGTGAGTCCCTAAAATAAACTCCACTGCTGGGTCCAGCTCAACTGGTGGGCCCCTGGAGTCAAATTTACCTATGGGCCATAGGCACTCCAGTCCAACACTGACTATACATACAGTGGGTATGAAAAGTATCCAGACTCCTTTAAATTTTTCACTCTATTTTTCATTGCAGCCATTTCTTAAGATCCAAAAAGTTAATTTTTTAGCTCATTAATGTACACTTTGCACCCCATCTTGAAAGAAAAAAAACAGAAATGTAGATATTTTTGCAAATTTATTAGACAAGAAAAACTGAAATATCACATGGTCTTAAGTATTCAGACCCTTTGCTGCGATACTCATATTTAACTCACATGCAGTCTGATCCTCCTTTAGATGGTTCTACTCCTTCATTGTAATCAAGCTGTGTTTAATTAAACTGATTGGATTTGATTAGGAAAGGCACACACCTGTGTATCTCACAGCTCACAGTGCATGTCAGAGCACATGAGAATCATGAGGTCTAAGGAACTGCCCAAGGAGCTCAGAGACAGAATTGTGGCAAACCACAAATCTGGTCAAGGTTAAAAAAGAATTTCAGCAGCACTCAAGGTTCCTAAGAGCACAGTGGCCTCCATAGTCCTTAAATGGAAGAAGTTTTGGATGACCTCAACTTTTTCTCGATTTGGCCGTCCAGCCAAACTAAGCAATTGTGGAAGAAGAGCCTTGGTGAGAGAGGTAAAGAAGAACCCCAAGATCACTGTGTCTGAGCTCCAAAGATGCAGCAGGGAGATGGGAGAAAGTTCCACAAAGTCAACTGAGAGTGCCGACGGAAGCCTCTCCTCAATACAAGACATATGAAAACCTGCATACACTTTGCAAAAAAACACATGAAGAACTCCCAGACTATGAGAAATAAGATTCTCTGGTCTGATGAGATGAATATTGAACTTTTTGGTGTTAATTGTAAGCGATATGTGTGGAGAAAACCAGGCACTGCTCATTAACTGCCCAATACAGTCCCAACAGTGAAACATGGTGGTGGCAGCATCATGCTATGGAGGTGTTTTTCAGCTGCAGGGACAGGACGACTGGTTGCAATTGAAGGAAAGATGAAAACCTCTTCCAGAGTGTGAAGATGTAAAATGTTTTTGCTGTGCATTTAAGTGTTGCTATATTTGTAACCTTGGTTGTGGTGTATGAATTCCCCTGGTCTGGCAAACCACCTGTGTGAATGTGTGTGAATGCTGCTTTTTCCTTGCTTTTCTCATTAGGCTGGCCACCTAATGCTCTATTTTCCTTTCTTTTTGGGTTTTGCCAGCAGGAAACAATGCACCAGAACTAAGGAAATGTTCACAATATTGTACAAATTATCTGTTAAAACAATCATGATTTTGTGTTATATCTTTTACTTCCCTATATTAGTGCAGGCTGCTGCAGGTGTTTTCTGCTCTGACCATATAAGAGCAGGTCAGCGAATCTGTGGTGTTTATAGGGAAAACTGCAAAGGATTGTGGGAGTTCCCACTTGTATAAAAGGACTCCATAGAACACAGGGTTAGATGAATGTGGAAAGCTGTGCTGTTAACACCATATAACTCTGTAGGAAGACAACAGCCTGAAGTGCAAGGATACTGTTGTACAGAGTGGCACTGTTTTTTTCATCCAAAGTGTTTTTTTATGTTTGTTTTTTTTGCTGTTGAAAATAAACTCCTTTGGATAATTTTTGAACAAAGGACTGTTCATACTTTTGGAAAATCACATGCTTCACACAGAGTGCTTTGGACCTCAGACTGGGCCAAGGGTTCAGCTTCCAATGTCCCTAAGCACACAGCTAAAATAACAAGGCAGTGGCTTCAGAACAACTCTGTGACTATTCTTGACTGGCCCAGCCAAAGCCCTGAACTAAACCCAATTTAGCATCTCTGGAGAGACTTTAAAATGGCTGCCACCAATGTTTACCATCCAGCCTGAGGGAACTGGAGAGGATCTGCAAGATAGAATGGCAGAGGAACCCCAAATCCAGGTGTGAAAAACTTGTTGCATCATTCCCAAGAAGACTCATGTCTGTACTAGCTCAAAAGGGGGCTTCTACTCAATACTGAGCAAAGGGTCTGAATATTTAAGACCATGTGATATTTCAGCTTTTCTTGTTTAATAAATTTGCAAACATATCAACATTTCTGTTTTTTTTCTTTCAAGATTGGTGCAGAGTGTACATTAATGAGCAAAAAATGAACTTTTTAGATCTTACCAAATGGCTGCAATGAAACAAAATGTGAAAATTGAAAGGAGTCTAAATACTTTCCGCACCCACTGTAATATCAGACTGGCATCTCACTGAAGCCTATCTATGTACAAATTCAATGCCACGCAACCCTCCCACCACCTCCCATAAAGAGGTTTTCTTACTAGAAGCTTTCACAGGCATCTTGTGCCCTCTCTCTGACTTACAGTTTCAAATCCAGGGTTGGGTATCTCCTCCCAGTAGGTGTATCTTCCCTCACTGAAGAGTAGTGACATCATCACAACCCCTCCCTGCTCCTGCTCCCTCCTGAGTCAGCATCATCATTATGTGTGAGCAGTGGGAGGTAGTGGATGTCACAGCTCTGCAGACCTCTTGCAATGGTCAATTCTAATGCCTGGAGAGCTGTGTGTGTCAACTCCCTCCCAATCTCCACAAGTAATCCTTGTACTTAGAATACCTGTATTGGTGTTAATAGTTATAAATACAGCCTGAAATGATGAAACAATGTGAGAAAGACAAACTGTTCTACCTCCTGCCTGAGGTAGAAGAGGGCGAGCAGAGTGTATAATGCTGTGTTAAATGGGTGGGGGAGCAGAGTGTTTAAGGCTATGTTATATGGGTGTGTTATATCTGGCAGGTAAAGAGACTGAGTAATTGCTCAGATCCTTCACATACAGCTATCACTGGGAGAAGAGCAGGGAGGAGCTCAGGCAGCCTTTATTACACAGCTCAGAGGAGATTTAGAGGAGAAAGTGAAAACACACATAGAGACAGCAGCTATCACAGAAAGCGCAGGCACCAGTTTCAGTTTCATACAGCTCAGAGGGAAGTGTGCACAGAGAGTGTAGACAGCCAATCACCACATAGGGGGCATGTCCCGTATAGGGGACATGTCCCGACCAGTGTTGATCTAAATATCAGGCAGCCAGTCACAGCAAAGGGGGCTGTGATTGGCTGCTGATTTAGCTCCAGATGCACACAGATTAGCTGATATCTGTTGTACTAAATGATTTAGGCAGTGCAAACCAAGTGCAAAAGTGCTTATTTTTACTGTCCCTATCATTACGCATATGATGTTTGTAGCAAGAAAACACCTTTAAAGAATGGAGAGAATGGCTGTTTTATCAACATTTTGCAATTGTGCAATCTCTCCTTTAGTACAGAGATTTTTTTGTTTTGTATTCTGTTTGGATTTGCTATTTAAGCTTATGTATTTTCAAGTATGGGAATTACAGGATGTCAATATTGGAAGTTGAACACTTTGAGAATGCTGGACTGCCAGCGTGGTGCCATACACATGACTGTATGATTGACACGCTCTATGAGATGTGCAAGTATGATATTAATACAACAATTCCCCTGCCCTTGTGGAACTTTTCTCATATAGCATTTGGGCTTGGTTGTAATCCTGTTGGGAATTGGTTTTGAACCTGCCTGAGGATCAGTTTGTAAGCCTCAATTCTTTTATAATTTAGGAAAACTGTTACCTGTAAATATCCAGTAGTCATATAAATTCATAGTTCAATAGTTTCAGTGTGACGACTTTTAGGCAGGAGTCAGGGGTAATCACAAGATGTAGCCCCCGCTGAACTTAATGCCCTTAATTAATAGTTTAATTATAATTTTATAAGCTTGCATCATATTTGCATATGACAACCTCGCTGTTGAACTCAGCAGGTCAGTCATTACTTCATGCTGGATGTGGTGACAGACAATGTAAGTTTCGTCACTTGAAAAGTAATCAACTAAGCTTTACTTCTACTGTCCAAATAGAAGAAAAAGATTTGTGGTACTCATAGTCCTTCTTCATTTAATTTTATTCCATAAAAACAGTGCAGACAAACGGGATAGACATTACAACCTGGCCCACGGTTTATGGAATAAAATTAAATGAAGGACTGGTGGTTTAGGGCTGCAAATATTTTTCTTCTACTTGGACTATATGGATACTTCGCTACTATTTGCTGAACACCACCACTGAAATTTCTGGCATAGTTTCCCCAGACATCATAACTTTGAGTTAATTTGAATGGGACTGCTTTGAATCCATTTGAATGAGACTGCTTGATGCTTACTTAAATTTGAATCCATTTGAATTGGACTGTTTAGTTAAAATCTAGTTTTCTTCTATAAGGACTTTTTTTCTATTGTGTCCACATTGTTGTTTGGGACTGACTTCTTAGGTCAGTATTTTTTAATATTCAGATTTTTTGGGATTCTACATGTGGTCTTTTGTAATATTTCACTTTATAAAAGTGCTGCTTCTTTGTCATCCAAATCTATTTTTTTCTTTCTGTAACTTGCTTTAGGGACCATCATGACTTTTACTCAATAAGTTATTGCATTGTGACAATGTGTGGCAGTATAACTAAGTGCCTGACCACAGAGATGACTTAGATTAGTGTAATTTTAGGTAATATTCATGGAGTCTTACATTGTTACCTTTGCTGCTAAATACTTCTGATTAGATAAGATTGGAAGTAGGTGTATTCAATGCTTAGTTTTCATGTGTAGATACAATGAAAATATATGACATCATTATATTGAATATAGAAAGAGAATTATGTGAAAAATTACATAATAAAAGACTATTCACTTTGCCAAAAAGCAGAAAAAAATGCATTTGCTTTGTGTGCTTTTCTTTAATGTTGGTTATTTGGTTACCATGCCAGCTCTGTTTTGATTATTGTTATGGACCACTGCCAGTTAGACTGTACATGAATCATGTTAACAAATCAGCTATCTATCTGCCGTATTTTTCGGACTTTAAGACGCACCGGATGATGAGATGTACCTACTGTATTATTCAGACTTTAAGACGTACCACCATTTTCCTCCCAAATTTGGGGGGGGGAAAGTGTGTCTTATAGTCCTATAAATAAGGTATCTATCTATCTATCTATCTATCTATCTATCTATCTATCTATCTATTCATTTTCAACATATATTTTATCACATAAGAAGAAAGATGGACAATATAGTTAATTGTGGACTTATAATCTAATGCAGTGTTCCCCAACTCCAGTCCTCAAGGCACACCAACAGGTCATGTTTTCAGGATCTCCCACAGAATGCACTGACAATAATGATATCACCTGTGCAGAATGCACTGACAATAATGACTTCACCTGTGCAATGCTAAGGAAAGCCAGAAAACATGACCTGTTGGTGTGCCTTGAGGACTAGGGTTGGGAACCTCTGATCTAATGCACCTATTTATTTTCTTAAACGTTTTTGAACTTCTCCAAAAAATATATTAATAATTGCTGGGGTAGCAAAATTTGGCTTTTGAAGATGATTCATAAATACTACTTCTAAAGCAAGGAAAGGCTCTTTTTGGAATGTCAAAAACCTCAAATTACCTTGGTACGGAATTTCTCATAATAATTAGAGATGGGCGAATTTCTACAAAAATTAAGTCCGCCGACTTCGACGAATTTTCCGACAAAATCCGTTTCGTTCCGAATTACTTCGGGACGAATCGCATTAAAAAACAGCGATTTCCTGGCTGCACAGAGCCTGCAGGGTGCTGTAGAACATTGTGCCATGCTTAAATATGCAGAGGGAGCTTGGTTTGGTCTTACAATGGTCATACAATGCTGTGTTTTAGTATGACATGCACATTACTGCCGCCGCTATTAGAATCGCTTCACTCTAAAATTCCCTGGGCACTTACGGGGGCAAAACGAACCAAAAAACTGAAGCGGGAATGGAGCCTGACAAAGTCATGGCAGCGCCAGCTGGAAAAGAACAAGCTTAGGGCTAAGATCCTATGATAGCGTCAAAGAACACAGTAGTAGGTTACTGGAGCCGGCACAGGTCTCAGCACAGTAAGGGAACGTCACAGCAGGGGTCACTCCATGAGGCCAGAGCTTTAAACCATCACAGAATATGACAGAACGGGGGGCGTGGCCTGACCAAGGATGTTAGTAGACCTGTGCCTGGTGAGCTCCCATCTACAGCTCCTTTCTGCAGCCCAAATAAACCCTTTACAACCATCCTGCTAACTAAAAAGCAACCCTCTGAGGACATGTACATCAGACTTGTTATCCTGTGAAAACCTGGGGTCTGTATCTTCAATGGCACTGGAGCTGAAGCAAAATAACAACTCTGGGAAAACCTCTAACATCTACAAAGGAAAGGTTTGGGTAACAGCTCCCCTTTTTCCAAAGGCTGCTGCGGGCCCCCACGAAAACTCCCAAACAAAGCTACTACAGCACAGGGTCCTCTTTATAAAAAAAAGTTTATCTGCCACCCCCTTGGGAAAAAGAAAAGGGTGCTCAAGAGTCATTTTAGTGAGCTTTTCCCAATCGCAGTGTTTGTGCTCAGTGTCAGTGAAACCCTGCTTTGCCCAGCTTTCCCTCCATTACCGGAATTTTCCTGCTGAGTCATGCTGCAATATCACCTTGACGCCTCAAATCTCAGCCCTTGTCTATTAAAACCTTTCTCTGCAGCCTCCATACCCCTCCTAAATAAAATACTTTGCTGTTTCATCCCCCCACGGGAACTCTGCTATTTCCCCTTGGGGAACACAGGTGTTCGGGAATCATTTTAGGAGCTACTCAGTCAGAAGTGCTATGCTCAGTGTCATTTTTAAACCTGAAGTGCCCCAGAACCCCTCCACTGCCCCGGACTTTTCTGCTAATTCCTGCTGCATTTAAATATCTGAAAGCCCTCCCCTTTAAAAACCTGATCTTTAATAGGTTTTTCTCGGGCATCCTCGAAACACCTTTGATTAACCCATTTTTTAAATTTCAGTGCACGGGACCCTGAACTCACTCACAGTCCCTCCTTTTCTCTCCTTTTAGAGACTTTAAACCTGCATGTAGAGACTTTTCAATCACTGTCCAAAGTACCCTTTTTTATGCTGTTTAAATTTAGAAGCGATCCATACTATCACTACCAAAAAATTAAGGAGAAAAGGAGGAAAAAAAAAAAAACAAAAAAAACCCCCTTCTACATTACAGCTTTAATCTTAATATCCAACTTCTTATGGCCCCCCGCATTTCTTTAAAATCTCACGTTCCAAAAAAGGGGAGGCATAAAAAGAAAAATCCAAAGACAAAAGCCAACTAAGTTGCCAAAATTTCCCTTTTTTTTAATCTTTCAAAAAGCCCCGTTTTTGCCAAAAGGGGGGCCACTTTTTCCCTCCCCCATCCTCTCCACTCCTTCCAAGAGCAAAATCAGGGGGACCTAAATTACCCAGGTTTTTTTTTGGGACTCCCAACCTCTCACCGTTGAAATTGGCTTCACCCAACTCTTTCCACTTTCCGCACTTCTATACAATCTGCCCTTGAGCAAATGATGGGAGAATTGAGAAAAAAGATATTCAGACTTTTGAAATCACAAAACTGGCATGTTGAGTTTTAAAAATGTCGATTTTGCTGCCCTAAAAAATGCCTTAATCGACCCCAATTAGTTTTACTGGAAGAAGAGGTAAGCGTCTTTCAGCCAAAGTCTCGACCTAGAAGATAGGCCCCCGCAAAAATTTTAAAGGTCCGTGGAAATCCAGAATCTGCTCCCCCTGAACGCACAAAAAATTAAACCTAAAAGCCCTTTTTGCTCTAGTACTGCCGGGTGTAAATAAAACGGGAGCTGACAAAGGGCCCGGGTACTTTGGGACCCCAAAAAACCAAAAAAAATTCCCACAGAAAAGCCCCGGGGGACACTATTGCTCGGTTTCCTTTTTTAAAACACAAAAAAAAACTTTTTAAAGACCCTCCGCAAAGCTGAAAAAATTCCCCAGAACGCTTCCAGAAAAAATTTTTTTCCTTTTTCCCCTTTGCCCCTTTCAGCAGCTACCATGTTTAAAAAGAGGGGAGTTCCAGCCTTATACCAGCTTCTACGGGAAAGAAAATATCCACTACAGTTTGGGGTTTTTTTCCCGTCAACCCTTATCGTTGTTAGAGATGGTCCCCAAAATTCATTTGTGGGCCCCCCAGAAGAGGCCTGCTCTTTTTTAAAAAAGCGGGAAAGGTTTCTCTGCTGAAGAATCCATTTCCTTTTCCGTAAAAAGCACGCAAAAACCAGAGATGATCACCCCCTTGTGGTCCGACAAAACCTTCCACAGAAACCCAAAGTTTTTTTGGGATGATTGTCCTTCAGTATCCTTTTTTTTTGGCTCCCCATAGGGGGCTCCTGTTTGGGAACCTCATGCTTCCCCCTCTTTTAAAATTATTCTTTTTTTTTTTTTCTAAATCTTTTCCCTTTCCCCTTTTTGGGTTTTCAAGGCAGGACTTTCCCCACGATTTTTTTTTCCTTTTTAGGAATAATTTATTTTTTCTTCCCAATAAATTTTATTGGGGAATGTTCTTTTTTTTGGGTTCTTGTCTAATGTGGAAAAATTCTACTCTTTATTTGTTGAAACCCCCTCTTTTTTTCGGGGTGTTTATAAACCCTAAAAAATGTCATCGTAGCTCACTGCGTGCTTCCCTACTTACATCAGGGTTTTATTAAACTTCTTACATATAATGTTAAGGGTTTAAATTCCCCCTTTAAAAACGCTCTTTGTTTTTGGAGAGATGTATTTAAATCAAAACCCAATTTATTATTTGTTTGCAAAAAAACCCAACATCCCTTCTAAAGACCCAACATAGATTGAAACAAAAAAATTTCCCCTTACATTTTTCAACCCCCTCTCCAAAAAAAAAGAGCGGGTTTGTAGAAATTTCAAAAAAAGCTTTTCTATTTCATTCTCTCTTTTACAATCTATTATGACCCGGGAAGGTCGCTATTTTAAATTATTGTCGGGGCACAATTAACCCCAAAACCCTATACACCACATCAATTTATGCCCCCAAATGAGAAACAAATTACCTTCATTAAGAAAGTTGTTCAAAGGAAAGAGTTTTAAGAAAGGGGGTTGATCCTCGGAGGAGTTTTTTAATTCGGGTTTTTTTGTGCAAAATTTGGGATAGGTTTGGTTTAAATGAACAAAACCTTGCGAATGATCTTAACCCATTTTTTTAAGGAAGCCTTCTGACTTTGGGGGTATTTACATACCACGTAGGGGAGATTATACATTTTTTTTCCCCCCTAAAAATTTTATACTTAGAATCGACTTTTTTTTAAATAGATAAAAATTTTTCTTAAGGAGCTTTTTAACCCAGATTTTTGGATATACAAGGGGGTTTCCCCCCTTTGCCCCTTTTAAATTTGTGCTTAGAACCCAAAAATTCGCCCCCCAAAATACTTCACTTTGGCCCCTCAATAATTTTTTTCTTAAAAAACGGGAGATAAACTCATATATTGCATCTGAGATTAAATATTTTTTTTAATAACACCCTCTTCTTTTCCCCCTCTATTAGTTTCCCTGGGGTGTCCCCCATAACCCTTTTTTAGGGGTTTTTTTACCCAAAGGGTAGCAAGAGGGGGAAAAAAAGGAAACGCCAACAAGCCTTCTGTGAGTTATTGTCTATATTGAGAAACAAGACAAAGCATTTTTTTTTGATCCACCCCCTCAAAACAAAGACTCCTAGTAGATTTTTTAGGAATAAATTAAAGAACAAAAGAAACTTCCCCAAAAAATGAGTTCAAACCCGGCCAAAAAGGAAAAGGCAATTCATCTACAAGGAGACGGGCCCAAACAAAAAATGTTGGGGAAGCGGTGAAACAGGTTCACGCCAAAACCAGGAAAACCCACCCTTTCAGCCAATGGTGGTAAAAAAATAAATCCCAAAAACATTTCAAATTACTTCGCTGACTTTCTCCCAATCTCTATAACCTACAAGAGAGCGAACATTCCCCCCACCCTCTTTAAAAGGGACATTAATCATTTTTTTAAATTCTGTTAATCTCCCAGTACTATCTAGTGCCCAGCTAGCCCGAAATTTAATAGTCCCTTTTCACTAGCCGAAGGGGCAGAAAGGGAATTTCGGGATGTTTTAAAAAAAAAACAAAGCCCCTGGTCCTGATTTGGGCCCTTTTTTACGAGTCCCACCCAAATCTTCTAGACCTTCTTTCTCCACATTTAACATCACTTTTTTAATGAATAGTTTTAAGAAAACCAAAACCCTTTTAAAAAAACTCCTTTGCGGCAATTAAAAACTACAATCCCAAAACCTTTGGGGAAAACTCCAGAAACAACCAAACTAACTTAGACCTATTTCCTTTTAAATTTGGGTATTTAAAAAATACGCCAAAAACTTATTTCCCCCTGACTTAATTTTATTTGTATCATCCCCGATCCATAAAGATCAAGTGGGGGTTCATTTTCCCGGGAGGGAGGCTAAGACATACCAAGGGGCCTATTAGATCTTGTACAGATGCTGGCTCTTTTTCCCTCTCAGATGGGGGCTTTTTTTTTCCCCCCCCATGCAGAAAAAAAGGGTTTTATAGGGTTAACTGGGTTTTTCATTTGCCCCTGTCTTGATAAAATTTGGCTTTTTCAGGTTTATCCCTTGGGGCGATAAAAATTTTCCCCTCTTTCTCCCACCAAACCCTTTAAACAATCCTCACTTCCGGATTTCTTTTTTTCCCCCCTTTTGAAATTTCAAAAGGCACGCTCAGGGAAAGGGCCCCCTTTCCCCCCTGATTTTTGGGTTTTTGCCCTGGAGGGGCCCCACTGAACATATTTGAGCCAACCCCCTTATATCAGGGGCCCCGAATTAATAATGTTCACAAAAAAATAACTTATATGTGTTTATGTGATGCCCTTTTAACCACCGACACTTCCTCTTCCATTTAAGAAAAAACTTAAAATTCAATTCTTTTTCTACTCCCCTCCTTTTAAAAATTAAAAAGATCTTAAAAGTTCTTTTTCCAGTGAACAATGTTCAGCTCAACAAAATTAAACTAGGGTCTCTTGGATTTAAAAATGGCAAAACGGACAAATTTTACTATTTTTGCATTAAAGTCTCTTACCCCCCTTCTAAATATTAAATAATTACAACCATTTATACAGGGTTTTTTTAGGGCTCGGAAATTTTAAACGTTTCTTCCCCTCAATTTTTTTATGGGCGCCAAATTTTAAAGTTTTGAAGATGTCTTTGCTTTCCAAATTTTTTTTATGTTTGCCCGGGCTATCCCCCTTTTTTCTTTCCCTTCCCCCATGTAAATAAATTTTTTTAAAATTTTCTTGCAAAGTTCATTTGGAAAAGGGCCCCCAGGCCTAGAATTTAAAAAAGACCTTCTATACTTTAGTCCCTAAAAAGGGGGGCCTACTGTTCCTAATTTGGCGCCTACAACTCACAATTTTCTGGAGCCCGGGCCTTTCCAATTTTGTGGCAAACCCAAACCGAAGATAATCTGTGGACACATATTGAAACCAAACCCTTTCACTCCCAATCCAGTAAATCACATCTGATGTCTTCAATTTGTAGGTGCCCCCCCCCTCCAACTGCTTTAAATTTAAGGGCCTCTAACTGGGTCTCTTTAAAGCAAGGGGGTTTTTTTTTCATATGTAGTTCCAAATAAATTTGGGTTTATATACAAAAAGGGAAAAAACTCTCTCCTATTTCCCTTTCGTTGTTTTGGGAAATCCAACCTTGCTTTCCTTTCTTGGAGGAAAAACAAATAATATCAATTTAAACCCAAATTTTATGTGACCAAAGGGGCTAAAAACTTTGAAGACCTTGCCAAAATTTTCAATTCCCTAAACCCCATTTTTCTTTCAGTATCTCCAAATTACGCAAAGTGATACAATCTAATTTTGTTGGCCCCACTCGAATACTTTTTCCCCTCAGATTTCCACAAAATTTATAAATTTAAAAAAAAAAAGGTTATGAGAAAGGGCTTTCCTTGCCCTTTTTAACATGATTCTTTGGCAAGACTCAAGGTAAAAATTTTCTACCATTCCAAATGGGGGGGGAAATTTTTTTTTTTTTAAAAAAGGGGCCTTTTCCCTAGAGCAAAAGGAACCAGGCACACTCTATCCCCCCAAAGGTTTTTTCCAAAATTTTTCCCAAAAAATCAAAAAACCAAAAGGGACAAGATTCAACTTAAAGGGGGTACTTACCACCTACCAGACTAGCCCATAAAGTTCCGGGCTCTTTTCCCAAATTTTTGTTGGAAAAGGGTGCGGGGAAAAAGGAACCATTCTTCATGTTTGGGGGGGTTTCCCCAAAAATTAAAAAGTTTTGGGAAAGGGATTGGGCCCCTTATTAAAAGGGAAATAATTGGGTTTACTTTTTCAGCCCTTTTCCCCCGAATTAAAACACTCCCAATATAAATTTTTTGAGAAAAACCGCCTGTTTCACAGAAAGTTTTTTTTTTCAAAATATTAATTTTCCCCCTAGAACAGCTTTTAGCATATCACGGAAGGAACCCCAAGGCCCTTCTATTTCGGAAAGGGTTTTCCACCGTATTAAATTTTTTGCTGCGCCCGTGAACTAAGGTTGATTGATCCCCCTTTTTTTCTCTCACAAAAAAAACCCCCTATTTGGGGTACTTGGGTTTCTCCAGGAATTTTCTCAACCCGAAGGGTTTATAACCCTGTATTTTTGATTTAATGTTTTTTCCCACCAAAATTTTTCATAAAAAAAACCTGGGGTTTGGTTTTTTGGGTGTTTTCTGTTTTTTTCTGCTTTTCATGCTCAATGGAAAATTTAAATGATTTTTTACCTGATGATATCCCAATTTGTTCTCCATCCCCTTTTTGTAACCCTTTTATGAATCAACCTTTTGTTATATTTATTTTCATATCTGTTTAAAGGGAAATATCAATAAAAAATGTTTTAAAAAAATATGCAGAACCCGTTCTTTTTAAACCCCTGATACCCTGTTAGGGGGGGGCCCCCCCCCCCCGAATGAGTGGAGAGGGTGTCCCGGGAGTGATTTTGGGGTTGACGCTCTGATCATTTTGCCCTTGGGTTTCATCCGTCAAATGTCCCCTTTCAATTTTTTTTAATAATCCCCTAGTATTTCTAAGGCCAAAAACAAAAAAAGGAGTTGTCAAAACAGGGGGATGACCCGTAAATGGGAAATTTTGGGATTCTTCTGTTTTTCTAGTATCCACCCCCTGCTTTTGGGTAGAAAAATCTGGGTCATTCCCATTCCTTCTGAGAGGGGAAAAGAAAGGGAAAAAACCCAAAAAAAGTGGCAACGTCATAGAGTGGTGAGGGGGGAAAACGCATTAGGAAACCACAGGGTGTTTTCCCGTGATACAGGGGGCACTTGGGAGCGCATGAGTAGGCCCAAGTGGCACAATGGGCAAAAATTTTGGGGTTGGCAGCAACATCTGGAGCCCCCCAAAGGGGGCAAAAAGAAAATTCTGGAAGTGGCAAAAACAGGAGTAGGCCACAGAGTGGCACAATGACCGAGTGTGGAGGTGACGGCAGAAGCAACAGCATGAGGTCAGAGAGTGGCACAATGACAGGGTGTGGAGGTCACGGCAGCAGCAACAGCATGAGGTCAGAGAGTGCCACAATGACAAAGTCTGGAGGTGGCAAAAACAGGAGTAGCCACAGAGTGGCACAATGACAGAGTGTGGAGGTCACGGCAGCAGCCACAGCAGCAGCATGAGGTCAGACCGTGGCACAATGACACAGTGTGTAGGTCACAGCAGCAGCCACAGAAGCAGCGTGAGGTCAGACAGTGGCACAATGACAAATTCTGGATGTGGCAAAAACAGGAGTAGGCCACAGAGTGGCACAATAACCGAGTGTGGAGGTTACGGCAGGAGCAATAGCATGAGGTCAGAGAGTGGCACAGTGACACAGTGTTTAGGTCATGGCAGCAGCCACAGCAGCAGCATGAGGTCAGACAGTGGCACAATGATATTCTGGAGGTGGCAAAAACAGGTGTAGGCCACAGAGTAGGCCTACACAATGACAGAGTATGGATGTCACGGCAGAAGCAACAGCAGCAGCATGAGGTCAGAGAATGGCACAATGACAGAGTGTGTAGGTTACGGCAGCAGCCACAACAGCATGAGATCAGACAGTGGCACAATCACAGAGTGTGGAGGTGGCACCAACAGGAGTAGGCCACAGAGTGGCACAATGACAGAGTGTGGAGGTGACGGCAGCAGCAACAGCATGAGGTCAGAGAGTGACACAATGACAGGGTGTGGAGGGCACGGCACCAGCAACAGCAACATGAGGTCAGAGATTGGCACAATGACACAGTGCAGAGGTCACGACACCAGCAATAGCAGCAGCAGCATGAGGTCATAGAGTGGCACAATGACAGAGTGTGGAGGTGGGTGGCAATACCAGTCCCTGGTAAAGTTGGTGGTAGGCAGATGGAGAAACTGACAGCAGATGTGTGGCATCAGGTGGGTGGCGGCATCAGAATAGTGGCTGAGGCAGGTAGTTTGAACCCAGACTCATTTCTCAAAGTTTTGATGAGGCGTCATGGCTGATATAATCTGACGCCTAAGGCATTGGTGTGTGGAAATCCTAGCCGATCCACACCTGATTCATCTTGACAATGGTCAGTCGTTCCACATTTCCGGTGGACAAGTTGGTTCTCTTTGGGGTAACGATGGCCCCCGCTGCTCTGAACACCCGCTCTGATGCCACACTACTGGCCGGGCAGGACAGCTTCTCCACTGCAAACTCGGCAAGTTGCGACCACACATCCAGTTTGGCTGCCCAGTAGTCCAGCGGATCTTCTAACTTGGGTGGCAGAGTGCTGTCTAAGTAGGCCACCACCTGTTGGTTCAGGGTCTGCTCAAGGTCCTGCTGCTGCTGCTTGCGAGTGCCCTCCTCACTAGGCGGGTGAAGGAAGCTTCTCATCAGCGACTCCAGACGTAGGTTTCTGCTGATGGAGCTGGTACTGCTCCTACCCCCCGCCCCCCACCACCACCTTCCTACAGCAGCAGCGGCAGTGGAACGTGAGCGCTGAGGAACCCCCCCGGTCAGACCTGTCAGAGGATGGACGATGCCACACACAGGCAGTGGCCAACTGACGACACAGGATTTCTCTATAGTATTTGAGTTTGTCCTCCCTCTCAGCAGCTGGGAAAAAGGCTCCCATTTTGAACCGGTAGCGAGGGACCAATAGGGTAGAGAGCCAGAATTCATCCCTCTGCCGGATGGTGACTGTTCGGCTGTCACTAGCCAGGCAAATCAGCATGCTGCCGACCATTTGCACAAGTGACTCTGAGGGACTCCATGCCTCCATCTCCACTGTATACTGCCACGGTGCTTGCACGTCTTCTTCCTCGTCTTCCTCATCTCCATCTACCTCCTCCAACTGCTCCTGCTCCTCTGCTCCTGTCACCTGGGTAGAAAAACCACTCATTTCAACAGACAATGCTTGTGCTCCAAGGTCCTCCTCCTCCTCCAGTTCAGTCCTCACCGGACTCATGTGCCGCGAGATCACCAAACAAAAGAAGAAACAACAACAAGGACTTAACACCCATAATTATAAAATAAATATAACTTTATTCATAATAAATATAAAATGTATATAAAAAAATAATTACATATATAGATCAACATGAAAAGGACAACAACTAACAAATAGCCAATGGCAGGGATACAAGCACATGGGACAAACAAGAACAAAAAAGTTCTTGCAAGATCATATATAAATCAATGAATACATATCTCATAAATAAATAGAATGACTATGATAAGCTTGTGCAGTAAAGTTAATGTCTATAGCACACGATCATAAGAAGATTAATTACCCATGATAGAGTCTGTTATGACAGCTTGTCCCTGCACCCCAACGCGCGTTTCGCCTCTGCTTCATCAGGGGGCGTACCACAATAGCCAACTGAATGCATTTATATATCCACCACCCATGGATCATGTGATCCCTTACAACCAATGAACTGTCCCCAATATATGATAACATTATAAAACAAACACATTATATAGAATAAAATCACATCATAATCATTTATCATGAACATCTAAGACCAATCTTATAAAATATACACAGATACTGCATGAAAGAAGATAAATGGACCAAACAGAGAGCCTCAGCGTCTCAAAAATACATATGCGCATGTGCAGCTATTTGCCGCGATTCCGAATGTTCATACAAGGCCCCACTTCCGGCAGAATCTTTACAGTGCGCATGCACGGGGATACAATCTCCGTACACGAATCGCGCACTGCCGGACATCAAACGACAAATAATGTCGGAGAACAAGTAAAGGACGAACTCGGTGTGCATACTGAGAGTGTGACAATGATTGGTAAGTAAAGGTGAATTGAAAGTGAATGATGAATGAATAAAGATAATTATAGACAAATAAAGTGAAAGTGAAAACCAATAAGTGAAAAAGAAAGTAAGTGATGGTGACAAAGAAAAGTATATGAATGCACACAGAGTTCATTTATATTTAAAAGCAATAAACATTACAATGGGGGCTGTATATATACAAAAAATTTATATATATATATTTGTATAATGTGCATGATATAAATATTAATAACAAAACAAAATTACATAAATGCATAAATACATAATTACATAACTACAGAAATATATAAATACGTCATTATATAATATACAAAAATATATAAAAAAATTTATAATTATAATACATCAACCACATAAACCATGAAGAAAAAAAAAAAGGAGGACTCTTTGTGTAGAAAATCATCTTCCAATCATCCAAAGACACAGTCCATCACAGGGGGGAATAAAGTGCATCCAAGTTCTAAATGAGACAAAACAAATAATTAGACAAACATAGACAATGTAAAAAAAATAATATGTCATAAAAAGTGAGTGAATCATAAGAATGGTGACAAACTTAAGTTCTCATTCAAGCCTTGAGGAGACATGGTTTTCAAAGTCACAATCCAGCGGCATTCCTTTTGTTCTAATATTTTTTTTCGTATTCCCACCTCTTATGTTACCCCACACCTTATCAATTCCTTTGACTGAAAAGGATTTGGGGTCACAATTATGGTTCAAATAGAAATGCCGGGGGATTGTTTTAAGGGTAGAGGGATCAATACAATCTTTAGCAGACAAAATGTCCTGGACATATTCCGGAGACCTTACTTTTAATTCTCGTGTTGTGAGACCAATGTAAATTTTGGAACATTCACAGGTTGCATAGTAGATGACATATGATGTCCCACACAAGATACGCTGAAGAATTTTGTAATGACTTAATCCATCACTTGATACAAATTCGTCAGAACAGGAAATATTTGGGCATGCAACACATGTTCCGCATGGAAAACATTCTGCTTTTGGACTCCGAACATTAACCCCTTAACGACAGCCCGCCGACTTTAGACGTCGGATGGTGCGGGTCGTTCGTCTGCAGCGACGTCTTTAGACATTGCTGAAGACATCGGGGTTTGCAGCGCCTGGCGCCACTATCGTGCTGGGATCGGGGCTGTACTACACAGCCCCGATCCCAGAGCATGTCCTGCGAGCACCGGGTAGCGGCGGAAACCTCCACAACCCGGTGCTTTAACCCTTTGATTGTGGCAGTGCGTTACCGCAGCGTAATCAAAGGGTTCCCCTGCTCTGTCGGGTGATCGGAACACCCGGTGACCCGACAGAGTCCGGGGAAACGGCAGCAACACCCGCTCTGGGGACCTAGAGTGGCACCAGAGTTTGACGGAAACTAAGCCAATGACTGGGGAAACGCACATAAAAAACTTTAAAAAAAAAAAGGGGAAAAAAAAAAAAAAAAATTAAAAAAAAATATTTAATAAAAAATAATTTTTTCAAAAATTACATGCAAAAAAAAAAAACCTACACATATTTGGTATCCCCCACGACCGTAAAAAATTGTAGAATTAATCTAAAAATTTATTAAGTTTTTAAAATTTTAAATTGGTGTAAAAAATAAAAAAAAAAAAAAATTAAACGGGCAATAAATATAATTGAACAAAAAACTTTTCCCCCATAAAGTACAATTTTGTCTCAAATAAAACAGGCCTCATACAGCGGGCACATTGAAAAAAAAAAAAAAATTAAAAAACTGTCCAAATGCAAGGGGGCAAAAAAAAAAAAATGTTCTGGAAAATTAACTTTTTTTTTCGGCTTTCCGGCTTGGGGGGTTAAAGATTTTTAATTTTTGGGGGGATTAAGGATTTTTTACAAGCAAATCTCTAAAATTTTTTTTTTTTCCCCGTCTGCTGTAAACAAGGGTTGTATAAAAAATTTTTTGGACAAAATAGGCTCCGTCAAAAGAAAAGGGGCCCAAAGCTTCATAAGAATGGATCCACTCTTTTTATCGTTCGTTTTAGGGGAGAGATAAATGGAATTTTGGGGTTTTTGCAAATTTATCAGTTTTAAATTTTTTTTTTGTAAAACAATTTTTCTTTTTAGGAATTTTTCTCGTCTATATCCCCTTTTTAATTGAAAAGCAGACTTTAAAACCTCTTTTCTACAAATCTCTGTCTTAGATTCTGACTTGTTTCCAAAACGTTCTTCAGTAAGCATAAAAATTTTTAAATTTTAAATATTTACCAAAAGGGTTTTCCCCATATAGTGAAGGATTAAAGTGCGAAGTTGGGGATGTAGAAAATAATTCAAAAGATGTTTCTTTGTTTAAAATAAAAAAATTTTTTTAAAAAACCGTCCTGAACCACCTAAAAGCAAACCCAACTAAAACTGAATAGAATTTTAAAAATCATATTCAAAAAATCAATCTTAAAAATTCAAATCATTTTGGGTTTAGATGGTTCTGGGCAGAATCAAGCCAAGCCCCACCGACAGAAAACCTCCAAATGAATATTAAAAATCATCGATGTTTCCTAAACCAAACAGGCACAAGGGGAAACCAAAATGGGAAATCACCGCAAAAAATCTTCCTTTTTCCCAAAATCCAAGAAATAAATTAGCATATCTGTGCCCGGGCCCCCATTGGGAGTGCTTTTGTTTTTTAAGATAGAACCCCAAACCTTAAATACAAAAAAGGTTTTTTGGTCAAGACAAATTCCAATAATTTTTAAAAAACAGAACACACAAAAGACCATCCCAGCTACCATTCACCAAAAAAAAAATAACCCCCTTCAATCCCAACTGAAGTCTAATAAAATGTATGTATTGACCAACATCATCTGTTTCAAACATATTTTTTTTTCTCCATTTGTATTCCCCTATCTTTTCAGAATGTCGTAGTATCTTTTTTAAGATAAAAACTTTGGACTACGGGTTTTTTAAAAAAATCTATGAACTTGCATACAGATCACATAAACTCCCCATTGCCAGAGACTATAGGGGTTCGTAAATCTTTTTGGATTCTTTGAATCTTTGATAACAAGTACAGTGTAGGTATTTTGGGAAATTTGACAACTAAACCATCAATAATCTTCTTCGAAATGTGCCAGCAGTAAAAGCTTGCCCCAAAATCCAAAAGATTCCGAGCATAGCCATCGAAGGGATTTTGTGCGAGTTTTTCAAAAATATCTTTATTGCGCAATTGTCTATATGCTTCACGTTCATATTTGTTTATTGGCCATACAACTAATTTTCCCCCTTGTCCCCGATTTAAATACACCATAATTTTTCAAATTCTTTTAGGGCTTGTCTTTTTTTCTTGATAAAATTACCCTATCATTCTCCTAGGGGAAATTTTTAAGATCCGCCTATCATTTTAAAAAAAGATGTCAACCCGCGGGGAAATGAGGGAAAAATATCGTTAGGGTAGAAGTTTTTAAAATTTACCTTGATCAAATCATCCTGTTTATTTAACAATTATTGCAAAAGGGTTTTAAAATTTTTTCAAGTGGGGATTTTAAAGTATCATCCCATTTTTGAAGCTATAGTTTTCCCCAAAATTTTTTTTCCCTTTAAAAGATGGAATCTTTTAAACGTAAAGTAATCAAAAGCATTAGTAGGAGCAAAGGAAAAGCCTCTACTTAAAACATCCTTCTGTACATCCGTTAACTCATGAGAAGATAAATTAATTATCTCTAGCCTATTCTTTTGTTTTTTAGATTCTTGACTTGGAGAGATGTTTTTCCTTTTTCCATTTTTTTTCACTATTATTTCGCAATTGGCCATTCCTTGAGGAGCCATCTTGTCAAAAAAGTATTTTTTCTTTAAATCTCCTATTATCCTCTACAGATGCTAATGAGGAAATGGAGCTAGATCTAGATCTAATAGATGTAGTATATCTTGTCTTTTTACATTTATTTATCCTGTCTGATTGAAAATCACATAGATCTCTCTGTAATTTTTGGTTTATAAGCCACAATTTTTTTCCTCCCATCAGAAAAGGTCCTTATTTAAGATCTTCATTGAATAGTTTTAGTACTTCTTTAGAAAGATCTTTCTTAATCTTAGATTGAGTCACATCAATCTCTTTCTCTAGCTCATAGAGTGACGTCTCATTCAATTGTATTAACAATTCAATGAAGCCATTAGAACATTTGTTCGCCTTCTCTTCCCATCTACGTCTGAATTCTAAAACATCAATATTGAAAGACGGGAAGATCTGCACCCTCAATCCTCTTGGTATTAAACCTCTTGAGAGATATTTCTCTAAAAAAGCGTTATTCCACCAAATCTTACAAATCATTCATCATTCACTTTCAATTCACCTTTACTCACCACTCATTGTCACACTCTCAGTATGCACATCGAGTTCATCCTTTTCTTGTCTCCGACATTATGTGTCGTTGAATAGTGTTTTTCTTTGATGTCCGGTAGTGCGCGATTCGTGTACGGAGATTGTATCCCCGTGCATGCGCACTGTAAAGATACTGCCAGAAGTGGGGCATTGTATGAACATCCAGAATCACGGCAAATAGCCGGGCATTCGCATATTTATTTTTAGAGCCAATTTTGTTTGGTGATTATTTTCTTTCAGCAGTTCGTGTTATTTTATGAGATTGGTCTAATTTCATGAAAAATGATTTGATTACTATTTATAAATTTTTGTTTTATAAAGTTATCATATTTGGGGGGCGTTTAATTGGTTGAAAGGGGATCACGATCCAGGGGGGGGTTTTAAATATAATATATATATTATATATTATAATATATATAAAAATTTTATATAAATTGTCAGGGTACCCCCGTTTTCCCTCGCCCCCGCGGCCCCCCACCCGGGGCCGCCCCCCCGGGCCCCCCCGGGGGTCGGGTTTGCCGCCGCTGGCCCACGGGCGAGCCGGGGTCCCGCCTCCCCGGGGGACTCACCTAACCCCGTTTTCCTGTCCGTCCGGCCCTTGCCGGCCGAGGCGCGCGGCCCGTGTCCAAAGGGCCCCCCTCGTTCTCGGGATTTAAAGGGCTGGCCCCGAAAATTGGCTAATCCCAGGGCTTCCCCTCTTAAGGTCATCCCACAATCACCCCTTGGGATCTATTTGCCTCTGCCTTAGCTAAAGGTTTCCTAAAGTGATTCTCGCCCAACCGTGCCCAAACCTCTTGCTATTTTTCTCGACTCCAAACCATTGCCCCCTCCCCTGACCTTCTGCCCCCCAGACTACATTTGGGAAATCGACTCTGTACCACGCTGAAACCTGGGGCCGCCACGCAAGCAAGTCAGCAGGGGGACGCCCGGGGACCTCACGCCGCAGAAGTCCATCCCGCTTTGCGCGGGCTCTGGTGAAAACCGGGGGGTACTTAACCCTTCCCTGGCTGGCTAGCTATCTCGTTTGGGGGGTCAGAGGGTCCACCCACCCAGCCGTTACAGGATCCAGCCATGGCCCCCGCCAAGGTGCCCTTGCCAGTCTAGCGATCTCACAAACATGTCGGCCAAAGTCCAGCAATCGAAAACAGGCACAGAAATTTGGGGTCAGCTGCCCGCCATGAGCGGCAATTCCTGGCCTCCCCGCAGCAAACCTCCCTCTTCCCAGGTTTTTCCCATCCCTTTCGCCCCCCGCGGGCAATGTGGTCCGAAGTTTCGCTTCCTCACCCTCCAGTTTGGCAACTCAAGCTCTGCAGACTTATTCGCAGCTCCTTGACGGGGACTGTTTGGCCGGTCAGTTCCCCACGAAAGGGCAAAAGGTGGCGTTCGTGGGGGCCTGCACCCGGGAAAGGCCTGGCCGGGCACACCTCGGGGGCCGGGAATGACCCTGTGCTGCGACCTACGGGTTTTCCTCACTGAATTCCGCACGTTTTGGGGACCCGCGCAAGTTTTCCCGGAGACAGCGCTACTGAACCACGCCAAGGGGATCCCCCTTTGGGGGTATGCGGTCCATTCGCCCCAGCTCCGACTGTCATGAACGACGCCGCTCTTGCGCCACGTTCAAGAGGGTCTGTCAACAAAAAAAAGACGCACTTGCGGAAAGAGACCTTCCTTTTCTTTTGCAAAATTACCATCGCCCCCGCATTGCGTGCGGTTCAGGGAGAGACAGCAGGACTCCGCCAAGGGTGTCGGCACAGCCCGCCGTCTCCCCGGGTTTGGGCTCCCGTTTCCAAAGGCCCCGCGCCTCCTACACATTTTGCTACAGAGGAACTCTGCGGGTGGACCGGGCCCCCATTGTCGGAGGAGCGGTCCCCCCCCCCGGGGATGGGAACCTTTGTCTCTACTGCGCCAGCCGGACCTTTCCGTAGGATTTTGTCCGCAGCGCCTCAGGGGTCGGGAAACGTCGCACCTGGGTGGGGGAAAGGGGGTCCCAATGCTCATCTTCCTCTCCACGATTTTTGGTTTTCGGTACAAAACACAGATTCGGGCTATCTTTCCGGCCTCTCCTTTCCCGGGACTCTGGCTCCCCCGGAACTTTTAAACCGCCCCCCGGGTTCACCTATCGCTTGCCCGTAACCCCGCCGGAAAGCCTTTTATCTCACCTCAGGGGGACTTTCAGTGACTCCATTTTTCTCCCCCCGGGGGGACCCCCTGTAGGGCCCCCAACAGGGAAATCCCTTTCTGTCCTCTGCGCTCTTGGGCGATCCTGTTGGGGGCTCCCCTGGCTGCAACGTCACCCCCTGCACTTGATTGGAAAGACGGGTAAAAGTCCTGTGTTGGGAAGGAGTGCCAGTTCCGTTTTGGGGGCACCCCCCCCGGTGTCCATTGTCCCCCCATTCGCCATCAAGCCCTCTGCAAGGTCTGCAGGGGAGTACCGTTTTTGAATGTTTCTCGGAAAACGGCTAGAGGCTACCACCCACCCCCATAGACTGCCCTACGACCCCTTCCGGAACCGGGCCCCTCCGGGGGTGGGGTCTTCCCTCTGTCTGTCCCCGGAACCCACCCAGTCGGCCTATATCCAGGGAATTTGTCAACGGTTTTTACGCAAGCCTTTTCCCCCCCCGCCGGGGCTGGTTTCTTCTTGCCCAGAAAAAAAAACGGTTCACTTCGCCGTGAATTGACACAGAGGGCAAAAACAAGATCACGGTGAAGAATCTCCCTCTACCCTGATCTCTGAGCTATTTGATCGCCTCCGTGGACCAAGGTCTTTACTAAATTAACCTACGGAGCCAAACCCCCTCACAGAATACCAAAAGGGGTTTGGGGGAAAAAGGGGCTTTAAACACACGGACGGGCATTTTTTAGTATTCTGATGCCGTTTTGGGCTATGCAATGCCCCAGCCCTATTTCAGGAGTTTGTCAACGACGTTTTTCGGGGCTTTCGTACACCGCGCTTGTATACTTGGACACATCCCATTTTTTTCCCCTGACATCCGACCCACGGGTACAAGACACCAGTTCTGCGACCCTGCGGGGCAATCGACTTATCCCCGCTGGGGAAGTGTGGGGTTTCCACCAGGCCAGCCTTTCCCTTTTCCTTGGGTACATATTTCCCGAGGGCTGCAAGGACCCCCCAAAAATCTCCGCATCCACAGGGCCACACCTGTCGGTCTCCCGGGGGTTCAAGGTTCCTAGGATTCGCCCAAATACTCCCCGGGAGTTTTATTCCCCACTTCTCCTTTCCTGGGGGCTCCCCGTGCTCCCACCCGTAAAATGCAACCCGGATGTTGGCACCGTCGGCCCAAGAAGCATTCTCCAGACTGAAGACAGATTCCCTCAGCACCTATTTTGGCCGCCTATCCAGAAAGCCCTTCAGCCAGAGGGGATGCCCCTTCCAGGGAGCCGGGGCTGTCCACCAGAAGGGTCCTAAAGGCAAACCTCACTGTGTTTTTTTTTTCAAAGACCTTCTCCCCGGCAGAACGTAATTTCCCATTTGGGGACCGGGAACTGTTGGATAAAATTGGCCCTGGAAAGAGTGGCGACATCGTTGGAGGGGGCTCGGCACCCGTTTTAAAAGTCTTTACAACCATAAAAATCTCCAAAAACCCCAGAAGCTCGCGTTTGAACCTCGCCAGCCCGGTGGGCCCCGTTTTCTCGCGCTTTGATTTCAAGATACACTTCCGACCGGCCGAGAAGAATACAAAAGGGGGGGAAAGCCCTCCTCCGGCGTCTTACTCAACGGGGAGGAACCTTTTCCAGCACATCATAAGCCTGAAACGGGCCGTTCATCGGCCCTGTGGACCTCCCCACCTTCCTCCCCGGGGAGAAACCACGTGCTCCCCGCCCCAGGGAATTTTGGGGGTTGGGGGGGATACTCTCTTCTGGCCGGCCACCCCCGTACGGGAAATCCTACGTCCTCATCTCGCGAACTACTGGTGGCCAACCCGTCCAAGCGTCAAGGCTTCGTCTTTCCTGCACCACATTGCCCAAAACAAGGGGCCCTCGCCATAGGCCCCTGGCTCTTGCCCCTCCAGTTCCAGAGTTCCATGGGCACAATGGCATGGACTTTTTCACGGACCTTTCCCCTTCTCGGGAAACTCGGGATCTGGGTGGTCACTGACCGATTTTTTTTTAAAAATTTCCCCTTTGTGCCATCCCCTTGGGTTCCCTTCTGCTCCCCAATTGGCGGGTACTTTTCCATCACACTTTTTTGTCTGCTGGGCAAACCCTCCCAAAATCGTCTCCCCCGAGCTCCAATTGTCTTTAGATTTCTAGATTTCTTCTGCATATCATCCCCCGACAAAGGGGGGGAAGTGGGGAAGGGTAAACCAAAATCTTGGGGGAGTATCACGGCACTTGGTTCCCGGGGACAGGGCAACTGGCCCCAATTGCTGCCTTTTTTTTGGCCCATTCCATAAATCATCGGGACTCCGCTCAACTGGGTTCTCCTTTCCTGGTGGTTTTGGCCCCCCCGCCCCTCCCCCTCCCCCCCGGGTTCCACCTCCGAGGGCCTGCCGTGGGCAACCCCGTTCAGGATATCGGGTCATTTGGGGGACCCAAAAAGCCTTACTCCAGGGTTCGCCCCTATGAAGACCCCAGTACAAGAGGAGAAACCCCTTTCCCCAAAAAGTTCCTCCCCGGGGGAAAATGGGCTCCCCTTTTAAAAAATACGCCTCAAAAAACCCCCGTTTTAATTGGGTCCCGGTTTCTGGGACCCTTCAGAATTCTGCGACAAAGAAAACCCGGGGTTCCTAAAAACCTGCCTGCCCCCATCCTCGGGTTCCTAACGCCTTTCATTCTTTCCCCCTAAAGCCTTGGGCTGAACCCCTTTTTTCCCGAGGGCGCTCTCCGTTCCGTCTAGAATCCCCCGATGTCTTTGAATGAAGGGCATCTTAAAATGAGATCGTAGGGGGAAGGATTATTTTTAGATTGGGGGGCTTGGCCCCGAAAGAGGTCCTGGAACCGGAGTCCAAAATCCGAACCCAGACCTTATCCAATTCTCAGCCCAAAAAAGGGGGGGGCCCAAGGGGGGGGACTGTCGCGTACCCCCCCGCTCCTCGGCCCGCGGGGGCAGGCGCACCCTGGCCCCCCCCCGGGCGCCCCCCGGGGGCGGGTGCCCCGCCCCTGGCCCCCGGGACGAGCCGAGGGTCCGTGCCTGCCGGGGACTCACCTGACCCCGCTCCTGTGCCGTCCACGCCCTCTGCCGGCTGAGGCACGCGTGCCCGTGTCCTAAGGCGCGTGCTCGTTCTCAAGGATTTAAAGGGCCAGCGCCCCGATAATTGGCTAATCGCCAGGCGCTTCCGCTACTTAAGGTCACGTCCCACAATCACCCCTTGCTGGATCTATGTTGCCTCGTGCCTTAGCTAAAGCGTTTCCTAAAGTGTATTCTCGCCCTACCGTGTACCAGACCTCTTGCTACGTTTCTCGACTCCGAACCATTGCCGCCTGCCCTGACCTTCTGCCTGCCCACGACTACGATTCTCGGACTACGACTCTGTACCACGCTGCACCTCGGCCGCCATCGCAAGCAAGTCACGTCAGGGGGGACGACCTGGTAGCCTCACGCCGCAGCAAGTCCATCCCGCTTTGCGGCGGGCTCTGGTGAAAACCGGGGGCTACTTAGATTCCGTTCCCTGGCGTGGCTTAGCTATCATCGCTTGCGGTGGTCCAGAGGGTCCACCACCCAGCCGTTACATATATATATATATATATATATATATATATATATATATATATATATATTCAGTTGGTTATTGTGGTACGCCCCCTGATGAGAGGCGAAACGCGCGTTGGGGTGCAGGGACAAGCTGTCATAATAGACTCTATCATGGGTAATTAACCTTCTTATGATCATGTACTATAGACATTAACTTTACTGCACAAGCTTATCATAGTCATTCTATTTATTTATGAGATATGTATTCATTGATTTATATATGATTAGAGATGGGCGAATCGATTCTAATGAAGTGGAATTTGTTTAGAATTTCAGGAAAACTTTGATGCAGAACGAAGTCGAAGTTTGGGGTGATTCGCGGGAACAAATCATGTTTTTAATTAATAAAATAGCTGCAAGCACATGGCGTTACATGGGGAAAAGAACTCTGGGAGGAAGAAAGGAGTAGCCTAAATGACATGTGCAGAGATGAAGCCAATCAGAGACCGGTGGGATTCTGTGACGTCACCGCACTATATAAGTCCGGGCACGATGCTGGCAGTTCACACTGCTCTTACTGTGCTGTGAAGCTGCTGCTGCTGCTGAGATCTCACACTAAAGAACTAACTTTTATACAGCGATTTTATTTTGGGGGGGTGTCACAGCTTGTCTCAGAGACTGCTTCTCTTACATTTTGATTTAGTGGGGTATTGGAATTGAAGTCCAGTGTGCGTCCAATTCAGCTGCATGTACATTTTAATGCTATCTGCTCAGTTCTTGAGCACTTTGAATATCCAAGGTTATCTAAACCTGTTGTTGCTGTTGTATTCAGTTAAAGAAACAGCGTTTTTACAATTCAAACACCACTTAATTTTTGGCTGCTCATTTCTTTTGCGCAATTTAGGTCAAGGGGTTAATTAAGCGTTGTTCTGCTGTTGTGGTCACTAAAAGAAACGTTGTTTTTCAACGCCAAAGAAGAAATTTTGGCTGTAGCATATTTCATATCCGAAGGTTAATTACGAGTTTTTCTGTTGTTGTGTTCCGTAAAATACACGCCGTTTTAACACGCTACAAAACTGGTAATTTTTGGCAGCACATTTCTTTTGCACAATTTACATCCAAGGGTTGACTAAGTATTTTTCTGCAGCTGTACTCAGTAAAAGAAACATTGTTTTTTAACGCCAAAGAAGAAATTTTACCTGTAACATAATTTATATCCTAAGGTTAATTAAGTGTTTTTCTGCTGTTGTGCTCAGTAAAATACACGTCGTTGTAACACGCTATATAGCTGGTAATTTTTGACAGCTCATTTCATTTGCGCAACTTAGATCCAAGGGTTAACTAAGTATTTTTCTGCAGTTGTAGTCAGTAAAAGAAAGGTTGTTTTTCAATGCCAAAGAAGAAATTTTGGCTGTAGCATAATTCATATCCGAAGGTTAATTAAGCGTTTTTCTGCTGTTGTGCTCCGTAAACTACATGCCGTTTTAATAGGCTACAAAGCTGGTAATTTTTGGCAGCACATTTCTATTGCGCAATTTACATCCAAAGGTTAACTAAGTATTTTTCTGCAGTTGTACTCAGTAAAAGAAATGTTGTTTTTCAATACGAAAGAAGAAATTTTGGCTGTAGCATAATTCATATCCGAAGGTTAATTAAGCATTTTTCTGCTGTTGTCTCCGTAAAAACATTGCCGTTTTTAACACGCTACAAAGCTCCGTAATTTTTGGCAGCACATTTCTTTTACGCAATTTCATCCAAAGTTAACTAAGTTTTTTTCTGCAGTTGTACTCAGTAAAAAAACGTTGTTTTTCAACGCCAAAGAAGAAATTTTGGCTGTGCAAAATTTTAATATCCGAAGGTAATTTAAGCATTTTTCTGTTGTGCTCCGTAAAATACACGCCGTTTTAGCACGGTACAAAGCTGATAATTTTTGCAGCACATTTCTTTTGCGAAATTTTTACATCCAATGGTTAACTAGTATTTTTCTGCAGTTGTAGTCAGTAAAAGAAAGGTTGTTTTTCAACGCCAAAGAAGAAATTTTGGCTGTAGCATAATTTAGTATGTCAGACAGAGAGGTGGCAGACTCTTCACATGCGAGTGGCAGCGGCACAAACATTCCTGGAGCAGGCCCAGGTCGCAGCACAGTAAGGGGACGTCGCAGCAGGGTCACTGGGGTGAGGCCAGAACTGCCGTTGTCATCTAGCGGCCGTGTGTTGTTCATCCAATGGTTCTTGATTGGTTGACTTGGTCATCCACTTGCTCCCAGATGACATCTGACAACCCCAGTCAAGAGTCGGTGGGACGTCAGACACAACCCTTAGTTGTCATGGCCCGGAAGCGGGTCAGTGGCCCTCACCTTTCCTCAACCTGCCACTGTCCCATCCGGTTCCCTCAGCCAGAGATCTACTATGTGGTCTGGGCTTAGCGCCACTATACAGCGAGGACGAACAATTTGAGGATAGTCAGCAGCTACTTGGCAGACACCCCTTGCTTCTTGTAGTATTGATGTGGAGAGTGGCATGGGAGTTTTTTTGGCAAACGGTAAGCCTCTTCATACCAAGAACGTTTAGGAGGACAGCAGTGACAATCAAACACTCATAAAGTATAAACGTGTTGGTTTGAATCCAGTTTCTGCATTACACCAGTTTGTTCAAATGCGGGCTATGGAAACTGAACTGAAGGAAAACCATAACTACAGGGAATGTTTTAAGTGCTTATTTTGCATTCTGTGCTATTGTTGGGTTTGAATTCAGTACAAAACTGGAATGGGACAGAACAAAAAAGAAGCAAATGCTGCAAAACTGGCTTTGTTGAAAAAAAGGGGAGGCCCCCCCTGTTACCGGTGGAAAAGGGGAGGCCCTCCCCTGTTACCGGTGGAAAAAGGGGAGGCCCTCCCCTGTTACCTGTTCATCAATTTCCCCATGTTCAATAATTTCCCCTGTTAATATATTTATTCCCGTTCATCAATTTTCCCCCTTTTTAATAAAATTTATTCCTGTTCATCAATTTCCCCCTGTTAATATATTTATTCCTGTTCATCAATTTCCCCCTATTAATATATTTATTCCTGTTCATCAATTTCCCCCTCTTAATATATTTATTCCTGTTCATCAATTTCCACCCTTTCATGGGTTCCTGTCTGCCCGTGTACCCGACCTTTCTGCTACGTTACCCGACCTCTAATCTCTGCCGCCTGCCCTGACCTGTTGGCCTGACCTTTGACTACGAGTTTCGCCTTACAATTTGGTACCTGGCTACGCCTCGGCTGCCACCGCAAGCTAGTCGCGCCAGGGGTAGCGACCTGGTAGATTCACGCTGCAGCAAGTCCATCCCGCTTTGTGGCGGGCTCTGGTGAAAACTTGGACTTACTTAGATCCCGTTCCCTGTCGTGGCTATTGGCATTGCTTGTGGTGGTCCAGTGGATCCACTACCGCTGTCCGTGACAACATGAAGCAGTGGAATGACGTCATTCATCCCGTAGTCCTGGCGACTGCCAAATAACGCATGTCCACATGAAAGGGCCTGAGCAAACGGCAGGTGTCACGCATGAGCTGCCACTGGCCGCCATTAAAATGACACAGGGGTGTACTCCTGTCCGCTTGGATCATCAATAAACCATTAAGAGCCTTTCTCTGTTCATAGAGTCATTCCACCATATGGAGGCTGGAATTCCACCGTTTTGAAATGTCATATATCAGCCTATGTTGGGGGAGGTCGGTTTTGCCGCTGCAGCTTAAGGAGGGTGTGATTGGGGGTGTAAAAAACGGCTGAAGTGCATGCAAAGTTTCCTGGCCCTTTTAGAATGTCTTGCAGATGGGTGTAAGACTTGAACAACCTGATTGAGCATTTCCTCCCGTGTGTGACTTAGTTCGCTCAGGGGAGTCATCCTGTCCACTTGGATCATCAAAAATCGTTAATGACCTTTCTCTTTTCAATAATTTCCCCCTGTTAATATATTTATTCTTGTTCATCAATTTCCCCCTGTTCAATAATTTCCCCCTGTTAATATATTTATTCTTGTTCATCAATTTCCCCCTGTTAATATAATTATTCCTGTTCATCAATTTCCCCCTGTTAATACATTGTCCCTTGTTAATATATTTATTCCTGTTCATCAATTTCCCCCTGTTCATACATTTCCCCCTGTTAATATATTTATTCCTGTTCATCAATTTCCCCCTGTTCATCAGTTCCTATCTGCCCGTGTACCCGGACCTTTCTGCTACATTACCTGACCTCGAATCTCCACCGCCTGCCCTGACCTGTTGGCCTGACCTTTGACTACGAGTTTCGTCTTACGATTCTGTACCTCGCTGCGCCTCGGCTACCACCTAAAGCTAGTCGCACTAGGGGTAGCGAACTGGTAGGACTCCCGTCGCAGAAAGTCCATCCTGCCTTGCGGTGGGCTCTGGTGAAAACTGGGACCTACTTAGACCCCGCTCCCCGGCGTGGCCGCTACCACTGCTTGTGGTGGTCCAGAGGAGCCACTACCCGTGTCGTTACAAAAGGCTGAAGTGAATGCCAAGTTCCTGGCCAGTTCTTTGAATGGTGCCACCACTTGAAAAGGGAGGGACTACAGTACCACCAACTTGGACAGGAGCACGGTCAGCTTCTGCACTTAGGGATGGCTAGACGCATACTGCTGTCTTGGTAAACGACTGCTGGCACCGAGGAGCAGGAGTATCTGGACCGGTAGATGATGTAAATAGACAGGAGTTGTCTTCGGCAGAGGGTGGTGAAGCCTTGACTGCCTGAAATGGGAGGTGTGCCACTGGGTGCTACAGCTGTTGGGACAGGATGGACCACCACATCTGAAACACGTATGGGGATACTTACGTTAGGTCCCTGGTCACGCTTTACTTTTTGCCCACAGATTCTACATATAGTTATGTTCAACCCTCCTCTGGTGTCTCGTAAAAAAAACTGGCACACCGCCATTTAGGTGATTTTACCACCAAAGCTCCGCACTTGACTGACTGTTACCGCCCGCTTTACCCCCGTGACTACTTTTCTGGGACCTGCAAAGTGGGTGGTCTAATTTGTGGACGTTTGGCTCCCAAAACCCCGCACTGCTGCCACCCGCTGACTCCCGCCCCACTACCAAATTTTCGGGCTGCGCCACTGCCTGACACGCAAGCTGCTGTGCTCTTCTCACTGTGATAAAGATTAACCCTTGTACACTGTTGGTCTGGGTCAGCTGATAGCATCACATGGCTTTCAAAACCACCAGTATGCTGATGACACCCAACTTTACATCTCCGGCCCAGACATTAACTCTCTACTGTCCAAGATCCCAGATTGTCTGGCGTCCAAAGCCTCCTTCTCCTCCCGTCTCCTTAAACTTAATGTAGAGATAACGGAATGCTTCCAGGGCCGAGACAATGGGTAGTTGAGGGTAGGCGACCGCGTAGGGCGCCACTTCATCCCAGGCAGAAAAGGGCAAAAGGAGGCATGGAGTGGGCTAAATTTTCCGTTTGGGGGGGGCAATTCATGCCTTGTTTAACTAGGGCACCAGAATAACTTGTCCCAGCCTTGCCTGCTTCTCCCGGCTCCCATGTGCGATCGGCTACATCAATTAGTGTTTGCCTGTCACTGCGGTCCTCCTCAACGATGTCGCGGTACAAAGCCTCACCGCTCTTAACATCACCCCCCATTGCAACTCCCCTCATCACTATTTGCCTGCATTTGCAAGAAGCAGCGGATGTCTTCCTCACCCCTTTGCTGCCCACTGTCCTCAAATATTTTGTCTTCACTGCATAGTGGCGCAGAGGCCACAGCATATACTAGTTCTCTGGCTGTAGGAAGCGAACTGGACAGAGGTGGGTTGAGGACAGGTGAGAGCCCCTCACCTGCTCCCGGGCAATGCCAACTAGGGGTTGTGTGTGACAAACCCACCGACTCTTGGCTGGGGTTGTCAGATGTCATCTGGGAGAAAGTGTATGACCTAGTGTGTGGTCAACACATGGCCGATAGATGACACCGGATGCTGTGGCCTCGCAGGATGGCTCCTGCTGTGACGTACCCTTACTGTGCTGCGATCTGTGGCGGCTCCGTTAACCTACTACTGTGTTCTTTGATGCTATGGTAGGATCTTAGCCCTCAGCTTGTTTTTTCCCAGCTGGTTCTGCCATGATTTTATCAGGCTGCGTTCCCGTTTCAGTTTTTTGGTCAGTTTTGCCCCGTAAGTGCCCAGGGAATATTAGAGTGAAACGATTCTAAGAGCGGCGGCAGTCATGTGCGTGTCATACTAAAACACAGCATTGTAAGAAGACCAAACCAAGCTTCCTCTGCATATTTAAGCATGGCACAACGTTCTACAGCACCCTACAGGCTCTGTGCAGCCTGGAAATAGCTGTTTTTTAACGTGATTCGTCCCGAAGTAATTCGGACCGAAACAAATTTTGTCGGAAAATTTGGCGAACTCAGCGAACCGAATTTTTGAGAAATTTGCCCATCTCTATATATGATCTTGCAAGAACTTTTTTGTTCTTGTTTGTCCCATGTGCTTGTATCCCTGCTATTGGCTATTTGTTAGTTGTTGTCCTTTTCATGTTGATCTATATATGTAATTATTTTTTTTATAAAATTTTATATTTATTATGAATAAATTATATTTATTTTATAATTATGGGTGTTAAGTCCTCGTTGTTTTTTTCTTTTTTTGTTTGGTGATCTATTTTGAGTGATGCTACCCTTTATTTTGGAAGATATTAGATGCTTTTGGAACCTAGCCCAATGTATTTTCTAGGAGTTTTTTTGGTGTTAATCATGGGGCCGTGAGATGTAGTCGCCACGTCTCCAGTTCCCTGCCCAGACAGATTTTTCATCATCTGTTCCAGGACATGAAGCAGTAGAATGACGTTATTCATCCCGTAGTCCTGGCGACTGACAAATAACGTGGCATTCTCAAATGGCCTCAGCAAACGGCAGGTGTCATGCATGAGCTGCCACTGGCTGACATCAAAGTTACACAGGGGGTACTCCTGTTTGCCTGGATCATCAAAAAATTGTTAATGGCCTTTCTCTGTTCATACAGTCGGTCCAACATGTGCAGGCTGGAATTCCAATGGGTGGAAACATCGCATATCAGCGTGTGTTGGGGGAGACCGTTCTGCCACTGAAACTCGAGGAGGGTGTGCCTGGCTTTGTAGGAATGGATGAAATGCATGCACAATTTCCTGGCCATTTTCAGATGTTCTGAAGATCGGTGGAAGACTTCAGGAACCTTTTCACAACCAGATTGAACATGTGCGCCATGCAGGGGCCATGGACCATCCCTCCTCATGGCAGCGTGGACACCATGTTACTCCTATTGTCCGTCACCATGGTTCCGATTTGCAGTTGGCGCGGAGAAAGCCACACATTGATTTCTTGCTGCATGACGCGGAGCAGTTCCTCCCCTGTGTGACCGCTCGCCGAGGCAAGCCAGGTGTAGATCTGCGTGACACCGCTGTGCCCTACATATGTGGTATGATGGAGCAGCACTTGTGGAGGCTGAGATGGTGGTGGTGGTGGTGGAGGACGAGGAGGCTGCAGACATTGGCGCAGGAGCAGCAGTTTGACAACGTGGAAGAGAAAGCGGCGTCTCCTGTCCAAGTTATTGGTGTGGCTGGGCAGGAAGCACATTCACCCAGTGGGCCGTAAAGGACATGTACTGGCCCTGACCGTAGTAACAGCTCCACGCGTCCGTGCTGCCATGCACCTTGGAATAAACCGATAAACCCTCAAGACTGGCCCACCCTTCTGTTCTACATATTTGTGAAGGGGCTGGAAACTGCCTTTTTTGGGAAAAAGGGAAAATTATGACTTGGGACTCCCCCACCTCGGCTTTGCACAAGCCATTATTTCTCTGAATGGTGCAGAGTCCATCATTTGGTAAGGGAGGGACTGAAGTACCAACAACTTGGACAGGAGCACAGTCAGCTTCTGCACCTTAGGATGGTTGGACGCATACTGTTTTCTCTTTGCAATCGCCTCGTTGAACGACTGCTGGCGCAATGAGTAGCGAGGAGCAGGAGCATCTGGACCGGGAGATGATGGCAAAGACAAACAGCTCCCTTCTGCAGATGTGGTGAAGCCTTGACTGGCTGCAATGGCATGTGTGCCACTGGATGGCATGAGTGACTACTACCGCCGCTGCCTCGCTGAGCCCCTGTGCCGCTACTTTCTTGGACCTGCGAAGCGAGTATTCTACTTTGTGGCCATTTGGCTCCTGACTTCGCACTGCTGCTACCCTGCTGACTCACAGCCAAACTACCCACTTGCTGGCTGCGCCGCTGCCTGACGCGCAAGCTGACGCCCTCTTCTCCTGACGATGATCAAGCCCTTGCTTCACCCGGCTCTCAAGTGCGGTCGGCTACATCATCATTGATTATTGTTTGATCTTCACTGCTGTCCTCCTCATCGGTCTTGGTATGCAGAGGCTAACCCCTCACAACATTACCTCCCATGCCACTCTCCACATCTATACTTTGCCGCCTACTGCAAGAAGGGGGGGATATTAGCCCCTTTTTTCTTCACTGCCAAGTAGCTGCTGACTGTCCCCTCCCAAAATTTTTCCTCCTCGCGTATAGTTGCGCTGAGCCCAGACCACATAGTAATCTCTGGCTGAGGGGAAACCCGGATGGGACAGAGGGGGGTTGAGGTCAGGTGAGGGCCGCTGACCCGCTCCCCCGGGGCCCTGCCAACTAGCGTTGTGTCTAACGTTCCCACCGACTCTTGGCTGGGGTTGTCAGATGTCATCTAGGGAGGAAGTGGATGACCTAGTCAACCAATCAAAACCCTTGGGTTGCTGCTCAACACACGGCCGCTAGATGACACCGGCAGTTTCTGGCCTCACCGAGTGCCCCTGCTGCGATGTCCCCTTACTGTAACTGCGACCTGTGCCTGCTCCAGAATGTTTTTTGCCACTTTCCACCGCATGTGAAGAGCCTGCCTGTCTGACATACTGTTTTTTTCAAAAATTTACAGACTCGTTAATGAAGATATCTGTATATGATAAATACACACCCTGTATTTGACTCCAGATGAACCCACTAACAGGCTTGGGTAATCCTTGGATATAAAGTGCGCAAAAGAAATGAGCAGCAAAAATTTAACTGGTATGTGGCGTGTTAAAACGCCGTTTCTTTTACTGACTAAAAAAGCAGAAACACGCTTAATTAACCTTTGGATATAATTTATGCTGAAGGAATCACCAGAAAAAATTTCGTCTTTGGCGTTGAAAAACACAGTTTCTTTTACTGACTACAAAAGCAGAAACATGCTTAATTAACCTTTGGATATAAATTATGCTACAGGAAAAATTTCTTTCTTTAACTGAATACAACAGCAAAAACAGGCTTAGATAACTCTTGGATATTCAATGTGCTCCAGAACTGACCAGATAGCATTAAAATGTATATGGAGCAGAATTAGATGCACACTGGACTTCAATTCCAATAACCCATAAAATCAAAATTAGAACAGAAGAGAATCAGTCTCTGAAACAAGCTGTGACACCCCCCAAAAAAATCGCTATATAAAAGTTATTTCTTTTGTGTGAGATCTCAGCTAGAGCTACTGCAGCAGCTAAGCACGCACAACGAAAGCATGCGAGGAGCGAGCATGGCGTCCGGATTTATATAGTGCGGTGACGTCACAGAATCCTGTCGGTCTCTAATTGGCTTCATCTCTGCACATGTCATTGAGGGTCCTCCTTTCTTCCTCCCAGACTTCTTTGCCCCATGTAACGCCATGTGCTTGCGGCCATTTTATCAATTAAAAACACGCTTCGTTCCCGTAAATCACCCCAAACTTCGACTTCGTTCAGAATCGAAGTTTTCCTGAAATTCTAAACGAATTCTACTTCCTTAGAATCGATTCGCCCATCTCTAATAATAATATATACAGTAGGTATATTTACATTTCTACTATGTTTATGGTGCTTATTATTTTTTTATTTTAAAAGTCGTTATTTATTGCTAGTCCTTATTAAATGAGATGATAACTGCCAGTGGAGCTACTTGGCCAGTACACTTCCTCTTTGCAGCATTGCATCAGTAGGCATGACAGTAGGTCTCCATAGGTATCTATCTGGTGGCCAAGAACATACAGTGGTTTAACAAGACAGGTTCCACTCAGAACAGGCCTTACCATGGTCAACCAGAAATGTTGAGTGCATGTGCTTAACGCCATACCCAGAGATTGTCTTTTCAAAATAGACATATGGGTTCTGCCAGCATAGCTGCAAAGGTTAAAGGAGGTGGGGGGAACAGCCTGTCAGTGCTCAGACCTTACTATGCACACTGCATCCATTTTTGGACCACGGACGCGCTTGTGTCAGTATTCCCCGGTTCCATCGGTACTCATTTCTCCCCGTTTCTGCTCTACTCTTCTGTCCTGTTTCTGGCCATCACAGGTGCCAAGCCCAAAGGGTGCAACCACACCAACTCTGTGAAATTTAAAGGGCCAGTGACCACTGATTAACGAATCACCTGTCGCTTGGCCCTTTATGTGGTCTCTTCCTCTTGCTATTCCTGCCACTGTGTTGATGTGTTCATGTCAGCTTGTGCTAGTATCTTCGCTCTGTGTTTTCATGGATTTTGACCCCTTGCTATCACCTTGACTATTCTCTGCCTGCCGCCTGCCCTTTCTGTGTGTGACCTGATTACATTCTGCCTGCCACCTGCCCTGACCTATCATCTGTGACCTGACTATGCCTTCATTTGCTCCTATTGTATTGTGCTACACGTCAGCCACATCAGGGGTAGGGACCTGGGCATCTCCTTTAGCCCTATGAATAAACGTAAGGTGTACAGCAGAAGCTAAAATAGAAATCACAGAAGATGACTTACAGTAAATACAGTATTTACTTGTCCCGTGGTGCAGTGAAAGAAAACGCTCATCTACTGCATGAGTTAGAGCCCAGGCACAGTGTCTAGTTAGCTGTAGAAAGAAATTTAAAATCAGAACCATTAGGGTATGTTCACCTGGAGTGTTGGATCCATTTTTGGATCTGTTTTGGATCTGAAAAGCGCATTCAAAAGCGCTGCCTAAATCGCATCCAACTAGCAGGTACGTGTTTGGATGCTTTTTTGCTGCAGCAGGAATGCAACCCTATAGGTCAAACGGATCAAGAATTGACATGTCATTTCTTTGAACGGATCCGAAAGACGCATAACAAAGACACAAGTAAACACGCATCGGCAATCACTCCTCTGAACGCCGACTCATGTTTTACATTAAAAGCAATGTAAAATCACAATACACAATGTTAGATGCGTGTTTGTGTTTCCCTTTTAAATCCCCCGGAAACCAAAAACGGATCCCCCAAACACGCATCTAAAAACGTATCCAATACACCTTGTGAACATATCCTTAGTATTCTTTTTTTACAGAAAAAAAAAAAAAAAATGCATTCCCCTCCCCTCCATGGCTAGTTTTGTTACTCTGCTGGTACTTTCCCCGCATATAAAAATGAAGTAGGACCCTGTATGAACGGGGGTGTGTTCCCGAAGTCTGGCGTTTTTTTACCCCAAAAATGAGGTAAGCCCCACTCCTATTAAGTCGCCCCTACAAGCGCCCTTTTCAAGCGCCCCCGGGGGGCCCCCACGGGGGGCACGCACACTAGAAACCCACCCAAACCCATAGATTTGGGACAGCAATTCTAGTCCCCAATACTGCTGGGAAAGGTAAACCACTTTAAAAGTGGAAAACCTGAGCCCCGAAAAAGTCATGTTAGCGATAGACTGCCCTGATTTAAAAACCCACCCGTAAGAGCAAGGGTTTTAAAAACAGGGTTTTAGGAAACAGGTTTTATAAAAACAGGCCCCCTTAAAAATGCTATAATAATGCACATGAAATTTGGCATTAAAAACGGGAAAATTTTATTTATGCCGGCCCCAAAAAATTTTAGGGGTTTCAAATTTACTGACAAGAAAAAAAAGTCTGAATTGACAGCATTTTACAGCGTTTTTGCACCATTTTTAGATTTCTTGACACTGTGTATATGTTTTTTTTTACGTTCCCAAATAAATAAATTTTTTATTATATTTATTAAATTAAATTTTTGTATTTATATTTTTAATATTTATATATATTTTAATGGAAAAAAAAAAATAAAAAAATATAATAGATATAAATATATAATAATAAAATACATATATATTTCATATATATATATATGTTTTTTTGTTTTTTTTTTTATCAGAGTGTTTTTTTGTGGGGGCTTTGACTGTGCATTTTTCCAAGTGTTTTGTGAAAACACCTGAACAAAATTCCCTTTCAGTGAATAATAAGAATGGTTTCCCTTTTTTTAAAACATTTTTCCCAAAATCAATCCCTCGTTGACAATTTCTTAAGGGGGGAAAAATTTCATTTTTTAAAAAAAATTTTTCCCTGTACTATGAGCTTTTAATTTGCAATGTAAGATTTTTTATATTTGTAAAGGGAAAATTTTTATTAAATAAAAAAATACTTTTTACTTTTCATAAAAGGTTGGACCCCCCATATGTTTCGGCCCCAATGAATTTTTTTCTTTTTAAAAATTTTTATAAGGGTGCTTTTAGACAAAAATGAAAAAATGAAATAGGGCAGAACTTAGGGGAGCCCTTCATTGGCTTCATTATCACTTTTTTTAAATACTTTTTTTAAAGCAAATTCCCTGATTCAAAAGGAATAATATATATTGCCCCCTTGGGAAAAAAACTGGATAATGATGACTTGTTAACTAGAGTTGGGACTAGAGATGGGCAAATTGATTTTTTAAAAGAAGTGGAAAATTTTTTTAAAAATTTCAGGGAAAAAATTTTGGTTTTTTGAAACGAATCGAAGTTTTTGGGGGACATCAGGGGGAACAAGTTTGCTTTTTGATTGATAAAATGGGTGGGGGCAATGGCGCCCAAACCCTGGGGGAAACCCCTCTGGGAGGGAAAAGGGCAAAAGCCCCCGCATGACATGTTTCAGAATTTAAAACCAATCAAGACCGGGGGGAATTTTGTGACGTTACCGCACTATATTAAAAAACCCCGGGGATGAAAGCTGGGGCTCCCCACTCCTCTCACTGGGACGGGTTTTGGGAAGGTGCCCGCCCCGGGTGATTGTGGTACTCCCTTTCGAAGAACGGGTTTTTTTTTAAAAACGATTTTTGGGGGGGGTCCTTTAGCTTGTCTCAGAGACCCGCTTCTCTTAAAACTTTCTAATTTCATTTTTGTGGGGATTGGGATTCCCGAAGTCCAGTGTGTTTCCACCCGCAGCTTTCATTCCATTTTTTTACATCCCGCCACAGCACATTTAATATCCAAAAGGGGGGTCTAAAACCTGTTTTCCCGTTTATTCATTTTTAAAAGGGAAAAAGCGTTTTTTTTCAAAACAAATACCCCCTTCATTTTTGGGTGCTCAATTCCTTTGGGGCAATTTTTCATCCAGGGGGTTTAAATTAAACGTTTTTTATTCCCGCTGTAGTGAAATAAAAAAAAACCGTCTTTTTTCCCGCCCTAAAAAATTAAAATTTTTTTCCCGTAGCATAATTCCCCCAAACGAAGGTTTTAAAAAACAATTTTTTTTTTCTTGTTGTTTAGAAAAAAAAACACGCCATTGAAAAACGCAAAAAAGCAAATAAATTTTTTTGGGTCCCCAAAATTTTTTGGCGGGAATTTACATCCAAAGGGGTTAATTAAGCCCCTTTTTTTTTGCTGCTGTGGTTTACCCAAAATAAACCGCTTTCCAAACCCCAAAAAAAAAATTTTTCCCGTAGCATAATTTACAAGCGAAGGTTAATTACAATTTTTTTCTCCCTTTTTGTGTAGGGGTAAAAAAACGCCATTGTAAAAAAACCTTAACCCAAACTAGTAGTTTTTGGGGGCCCCCCAATTTTTTTTGGGGCCAAAAATTTTCCCTCCCCCGGATTTTTTAAATTTAAACCCTTTTTATTTTTGGGGTGCTGTGGTTACCTTTAAAATAAAAGCCCCTTTTTTTAAACCGCCAAAAAATACAATTTTTTTTCCCCCGTAATAATTTTTTTACAAGCCAAGGTTTTTAATTTTTAAATTTTTTTTCCCCCCTTGGGTTTTTGGGAGCTTAAAAAGGGGTGGGGTTTTTAAACGTTTCATTAAAAATTTTTTTTTTTTTCACCCAAAAAGGGGGCAGTGAAAACAACCCAACCTTTTTTCAATTGGGAAATTTTAAATTTTTCCCAAAACTGGGCCTTTGGGGTTTTCCCCAGGGGTCCCCCCCTTAAACTTTTTTTTTTTTTTATTTTTTTCACTGATAAACCAGTGTTTTGGGTCCCCAAAAAACCCCCCCCCCTTGCAAATTTTAAAATAGCCCGAAAAAGCACATTTACATTTTTTGTACACCCCTGGGGTTCCCCCCCCCATTTTACCGGGGCTGGGTTTTCCCCGGGGTTTAGAGTTTAGGGGGCCCTTTTCCCTTTTTTTTTTTTCCTCCCCCCAAAACCCAGCAGAAAACCCCGACTTTCAAAGTAGTAACAATGAAAAAAAACCCGACAGTTTTTTTTACCCTGTTGGCCCCCAACTCCTCCGCATACACGCAGAATTTTGTTGGGGCCCTTCCCCTTTAAAACTTAATTTCATTTTTCCCGCTGTGAGAAGGGGGTTTCCCGTTTCTCAGAAATTTGATTTTAATGCAAGCCCCTTGGGGGTAAAAAAAAAAAAACAGCCCCCAAAAAAACATAAATAAGACCCGATAAAGGGGGAGAACACAGGGGGGATATGTTTAAATCAAGGGGAATTTGGGGGGGGTTTTTAGGGGGCCCCCCAAAAAAAAGAAAGGGGAACCCCATTTCATCCCCCCCTGGGAAAGGGGAAAAAAAAAAACGCCCCCCCGCATTTCCCCCCCAGAGTTTTGAAAAAGCCCCAAAGCATTTGGAAAAAAAAGCCGAAGTAAAGGGAAACCCAAAAAATCCCCCCTTTTAAAAAAAACACAAACCAAAATGGGAAACCAAACCCCACAAACCCCGGTAGTTTTTTTGGCTGCTCCAAATTTTTTTTGCCAATTTTTTCAACCAAAAGGGGTTAAAAAAAGTAATTTTTTCCGCATTGCCCCAGAAAAAGAAAACTTTTCCCCTTTTCACCCAAAAAAAAGAAATTTCCGTAGCAAATTCCAAAATCCAAGGGGTTTAAATTTAACCTTTTTTGTGCTTTTTACATTTAGTAAAAAAAACACAAATTTTTTTTTAAACCCACCCTACAATCAATTTTTCCTGCCCAATTTGTGGAGCCAAATTTAAAAACCAAAGGGGTTAAACCCCCCTTTTTTTCTGATTCATTTGGGGACAAAACAGGGGGGTGGGAAATTTTTTCATATACCAAATATCCCTTCCTCAAACCCGTGTCCCGTACATTTTAGAAAAAAAATATGTCCCGACAAGAGGTGGGGGGCCCCTTTCCCCCGCGAGTGGGGATTTGGGAAAAAAAAAAATTTCCCGGGGGGCAGGCCCCCGGGGCGCACACAGCAAAAAGGGGAAAAGTCCCCAGCAGGGTCCCCTCGGTGGTCCACCCAAATGCCCGCCGGCATCAGCGCCGTGTTCGACTAGCAACCCCCAAAGGGGTTTTTTTTGAATTGGGTTAAATAGGTTTATCCACTTCCCCCCCAATGACATTTTGACAACCCCGCCAAGAAAACGGTGGGAACTTTAGAACCCCCAACCCCTTTTTTGGGGAAAGGCCCCCGGGAAAAGGGTTTAAACGGCCCCCCACCTGGGCCCCAAACCCCCCTCCCGTCCCCCTCCCCGGTTCCCCCCCCCACCCAAAATTACTAGTTGGGCCCGGGGTCAGCGCCCCCTATAAAGCGAAAGGGTGAAAAAAATTTTTAGGAGGGGGAGTCCCACTACTTTTCAGCGAAAAAAGGGGCCAATAACCCCTGCCCCTTCCCTTTCAGTAGGCCCGGGAAATATAGATGTGGAGAGTGGCATGGGAGGGCCTTTTTTTGTTAAGGGGGCAGCCTCTCATATCAAGACCCCGGGGGTGAGGACAGCAGTTTTACATAGACACAAATTTATTTTAAAGATGTACCGACCGCACTTGGGAGCCGGGGGAAGCAAGGGGTTCATCAAACGTCCAGGAGAAGAAAGGGGGTCACTTGCTGGTCAAAAACAGCGGCCAGCCATCAAGTGGGGGTTTTGTTGGGGCCCTGATTCCCCCAGGGTAGCAAACAAATGTGAAAGGCGGGAAGGGCCCAAACGGCCACGGGGGGAAAAAACCCCCCTTCGCAGGTCCAAGAAAAATAATACACAGGGGTCAGCGAGGCCGCGGCAGTAAATCACTCCAGTGCGGAAACGTTTTGGGGGTAAAAACAGCTAAATCGCGGGGGTGGCAAATTTCTTTGCTTTAAAACACCGGAGGAGCCGAATAAAGGGGTAAATGGAGAAAACTTTTGGGCAGAAAGGAAAGCGGGCCAGAAGTTAAAGTTGGCACCCCCGGCCCTTCCTTTAACACATCCAAGTCACCATCCGGTGGGGCCCGGGAAAAAACGTGGCCCCAGATTTTTGGGGTTTTTTCCCCCCCCCCCACCCAGCAAAAAACACAAACAAACAGCGCCCATTTTCCACGCATGGCCATTGCAGCCAGGCAAGGCCCAACCCCCTTTGGGAGAAAGGGGGCTTGGGTTTTTTTCCCTTTTACATCCCTCCCCTTTCCCAAACTCCCGCTCCTCCCTACTCATGGCGCCAGCAGTCGTTTATTTAGGCATTGCAAAGAACAAAAAAATTTGGGGGTCCCCGGGGGCTTTTAACTATGGGGTCCCTTTTCCCCGTACATGTCCCCCTTTTTTCGGCCCACGGGTGAATGGGCTTCCTGCCCAGGCACACCCCAAAAACTTGGGCAGGAACCCCCGCTTTTCTTTCCCCACTTGTCAAACTGCGGGTTTTTCCCCCAATTTTTCCCCCCTCCCCACCACCCCTACCATCTCACCTCCACAAGTAAATGCTCCATAATAACCCCCCCAAAGTTGGGAGGGGACAGCGGGTTTTCATGCAGTTTTTACACCCGGCTTGCCCTCGGGGAACGAAATTTACACAGGGGGAGGGAAATGCTCCGCGCAAAAGGGAAAAACAAAAAAAAAAAAAAAAAAAATCGATGTGGGGGCTTTTTTCTGCGCCAAATGCAAATCCGGGAAACCCTGGTGGGCGGGACCAAAAGGGGGGTAAAATGGTGGGCCCGCTGCACTGAAAGGGATGGTCCCATGCGCCCGAATGGCGCAAAGTTTTCAAATTTTGGTTTGGGGAAAAGGTTTTCCCGAAAATCTCCCACAGAAACTTCAGAAAAATTTTGTAAAAAGGGCCGGAAACTGTAAAATGAAATTTTAAACCCCTTTTCCCACAAAACCCCGGGGAAAACCCTCCCTGAGTTTGCAGGGCAGAACGGCCTCCCCCAAAACACTCGAAATTCGATGTTTCCACCCGTTGGAATTCCAGCCTGCACAGTTGGACCGACTGTATGTACAGAGAAAGGGCCATTAACGATTTTGTGATGATAAAGGCGGACAGGAATACTCCCCTGTGTAACTTTAAGTCAGCCAGTGGCAGCTCATGCGTGACACCCGCCGTTTGTTGAGGCCATTCGAGGAGGCCACGTTATTTTGTCAGTCGCCAGACTACGGGATGAATAACGTAAATTCCACTGCTTCATGCCCCGGGAACAGATGCTGAAATATCTTCGGGGCAGGGGACTGGAGACTGGCGAATACATCTCGCGGCCACATGAGCCCGGGTGGGACGAAATGAAGGAGGGGGAGGGAGGAAAATTTGGAGCAGAAGCATTGTCTGGTGAAATGAGTGGGTTTTCTACCCAGGTGACAAGAGAGGAGAGCAGGAGCACTGGAGGGGGTTTAGATGGAGATGAGGAAGACGAGGCAGATGACAGGCAAGCACCGTGGCAGTATACAGGGGAGATGGGGGCAGGGAGCCCCTCGGTTCACTTGTGCAGATGGCCCGCAGCATCCCTAAATTTTGCCTAGCTAGTGACAGCCGAATAGTCACATCTGGCAGAGGGATGACTTCTGGCTCCCACCCTATTGGACCCTCGCTACCGGTCCAAAATGGGAGCCTTTTTCCCCAGCTATTGAGAGGGAGGACAAACTCAGATACTATAGGGAAATCCTCCGTATCATTCGCCGCTGCCTAGTGTCGCATCGTCCCTCCTCTGACGGGTCTGCCCCCGGGGGTTTCCTCAGTGCTCACGTACTACTGCCGCGGTGCTGGGGGAAGGTGGGGGGGTAGGGAGCAGTACCAGCTCCATCAGCAGCAACCTAATTCTGGAGTCACTGATGAGCAGCTTCCTCACCCGCCTAGTGAGAGGGTAGTCCCCGGGCAGCAGCAGCAGACCTGGACATCCCTGAACCAACGGGTTTGGGTTTGGCGTACTTGGACACACACTCTGCCACCCCAGTTAGAAGATCCGCTGGACACTGGGCACCAAACTTGATGTGTGGCCGCAACTCGCCGAGTTTGCAGTGGAGAAGCTGTCCTGCCCGCCATATGTGGCATCAGAGCGGGTGTTCATTGGGGCGGGGGCCATCGTTACCCCAAAGGGAGAACCCGCTTGTCCACGGGAAATGTGGAACGACTGACCTTTGCCCAAGATGAATCAGGCGTGGATCGGCCAGGATTTCCACACACCAATGCCTTAGCGTCAGACTACATCAGCCATGACGCCTCACCCAAACGTGAGAAATGAGTATGGGTTCAAATTTTCCTGCCTCAGCCACTATTCTGATGCCGCCACCCGCCTGATGCCACACATCTGCTGACAGTTTCTCCATCTGCCAAACCACCATCTTTACCAGGGACTGGTATTGCCACCCACCTCCACACTCTGTCATTTGCCACTCTATGACCTCATGCTGCTGCTGCTGTTGCTGGTGCCGTGACATCCACACTGTGTCATTGTGCCACTCTCTGACCTCATGCTGCTGCTGCTGCTGTTGTTGCTGTTTGGGGGTCACCTACACACTGTGTCCATTGGGGCCACTCTCTGACCTCATGCTGTTGCTCCTGCCGCCGTCACCTCCACTCTCTGTAAATTGTGCCACTCTGTGGCCTACTCCCAGTTTTTGCCACCTCCAGAATGTCATTGTGTCACTGCCTGACCTCATGCTGCTGCTGTCGGAAACCTCCACACTGTGTCATTGTGCCACTCCTCTGACCTCATGCTGCTGCTGCTGTTGTTTGCTGCTGTAGTCACCTACACACTGTGTCATTGTCCCCACTCTCTGACCTCATGCTGTTGCTCCTGCCGCCGTCACCTCCACCTCTGTCATTGTGCCACTCTGTGGCCTATTCCAGTTTTTCCACCCCTCCAGAATGCCCCATTGTGCCACTGCCCTGACCTCATGCTGCTGCCACCCGTCACCTCCACTCTCTGTCATTGTGCCACTCTGTGCCTACTACTGTTTTGCCACCTCTAGAATGTCATTGTGCCACTGCCTGACCTCATGCTGCACTGTGGCTGCTCCCGCGCCCCTCCACTCCCTGTCATTGTGCCACTCGTGCCTACTCCTGTTTTTGCCCCCTTTCCAGAATGTCATTGTGCCACTGCTGACCTCATGCTGCGCTTTTGGCTGCTGCCGTGACCTCCACTCTCTGTCATTTTGCCACTCTGTGGCCTACTCCAGTTTTTTGCCACCTCCAGAATGGTCATTGTGCCACCTCCGCCTCATGCTGGTGCCACCGTCACCTCCCACTCTCGTCATTGTGCCACTCTGTGGCCTACTCCTGTTTTTGCCACCTCTAGAATGTCATTGTGCCACTGTCTGACCTCATCCCTTGCTGCTGTGTTGCCGTCAACTCCACACTGCGTCATTGTGCCACTCTCCTGGCCTACCCTGTTTTTGCCACCTCAAGAATGTCATTGTGCCACTGCCCTGACCTCATGCGCTGCGGTGGCTGCTGCTGTGACCTCCACTCTCTGTCATTGTGCCACACTGTGGCCTACTCCAGTTTTTGCCACCTCCAGAATGTCATTGTGCCACTGTCTCACCTCATGCTGCTGCCACCGTCACCTCCACTCTCTGTCATTGTGCTACTCTGGGGCCTACACCTGTTTTTTGCCACCTCTAGAATGTCCATTGTGCCACTGTCTGACCTCATGCTGCTGCTTTTTTGATGCCGTCAACTCCACACTGTGTCATTGTGCCACTCTGTGGCCTACTCCTGTTTTTGCCACCTCCAGAATGTCATTGTGCCACAGTCTGACCTCATGCTGCTTCCGTCACCTCCGCTCCCTGTCATTGTGCCACTCTGTGGCCAACTACTGTTTTGCCACCTCCAGAATGTTATTGTGCCACTGCCTGACCTCATGCTACTGCTGTGGCTGCTGCCGTGCCCTCCACTCCCTGTCATTGTGCCACTCTGTGGTCTACTCCTGTTTTTGCCACCTCCAGAATGTCATTGTGCCACTGTCTGACCTCATGCTGCTGCGCTGTTGATGCCGTAAACCCTCCAAACACTGTGTCATTGTCCACTCTGTGGTCTACTCCTGTTTTTGCCACCTCCAAATGCCCATTGTGCCACTGTCTAAACCTCATCTGCTGCTGCTTTTTATGCCGTCAACTCCACATCGTGTCATTGTGCCACTCTCTGACCTCATGCTGTTGCTCCTGCCGCCGTCACCTCCCCCTCTCTTTTCATTGTGCCACTCTATGACCTATTCCAGTTTTTGCCACCTCCAGAATGTCATTGTGCCACTGTCTGACCTCATGCTGCTGCCACCGTCCCCTCCACTCCCTGTCATTGTGCCACTCTGAGGCCAACTATTGTTTTGCCACCTCCAAAATGTCATTTTGCCACTCTCTGACCTCATGCTGCTGTGGCTGCCGCCGTCACCTCCACACTCTGTCACTGATGTTGCCACCTGAGCTCTCAGATTGTTTTTTCCCACTGTCGCTGCCATAAACTTTATCACGCTACATTTCCCCCTTCAGTTTTTTTTGGTCAGTTTTTTGCCCTCTTAAGTTTCCCAGGAATTCTATAGTGAAGCGATTCTAATACGGCGGCAGTCATTGCTTCAAACTAAAACACAACATTGTATGAAGACCAAACCAACTCCCTCTGCATATTTAATCATGGCACAACGTTCTAAAAGCACCCTGCAGGCTCTGTGCAGCCTGGGAAAAAGCTGTTTTTTAACGTGATTCGTCCCCAAAATAAAATTCGGATCGAAGTTATTTTTGTCGGGAAATTCGGCGAAGTGAGCGAACCGAATTTTTGAGAAATTCGCCCATCTCTAGTTGGGACCTGTGTATCCAAGATCTTTGTGAAAAAGAACCCAATGGGGGCCTCAGAGACATTCTAAAATAGCCAAAGATAATGTCTGATAGAACTGATGCCAGCAGCTTTGGTTCTCAGCCCTCAGGCAATTCTTGGCTCCCATACACTATAGTTTTACACATGTTGATGGCTGGTTGCTTGAAAATCTGGTGAAATGATCAAAAAGTATCCAACTAAAGTTTCTGTGCTAGGGTTGAAGAAAGCCAAGGAACACATATGCAGCTAGCCTAAATAGTACAAAAATAGTACAAACTGAACCAAAAGCTAGTTTCTGTAGCAAAAATTGTTAGCTCACAATTTACTGCAAGATTCTGAAATAGACATAAAGAGGATTCTTTTTGATAAACAACTGGCAAACAATGAGCTCATATACAATACTCCACAGGGACCCATAGTGTCTGTCTCTGAACCTGTGTTACAAGTTATGTAAAGCCACCAGAGTCGTTGCTAAGTTTGCCACCCCTTTTTATAGACTGTATCTCCTAGTTTTACAGGCTTTTACTTGTGCTCATAAATGAAAATGGTCATATGAAAAAAAAATTATATTAATATATTCTAAGATCCAAAACATTTTAACTTTTATTTCCATGGAGCTATGTAAGGGTTTTATATTTGCAGGATAATTTTACGACTAAAAACCAACCCTAGCACAAACCCCCACCAGCCACATACAATATCCAATCCCCACACCTGCCTATATATACAATATCCACCTCCAAGTTTTGCCTTGGTCACACACTTCACTGATATAACATACAATGCTGCCATATAGAGACAGAATGGTCAGACACCACCACATGACAATGAATATAGCATTGATCAAATATAGAAGCAAAATAACCCGTAACATCCAGGGACTCACAGGTGACATCTTCCCTGATGAGTCATTCTCTTCACTGGTGGGAGTAATTTCCATCTCTGATGAGTCATTCTCTTCACTGATGAGAGATGTTCTCTTTCCCTTTTTGATAACTTCTCCTGGCTATGACTCACTCCTGCCAAATTTACCAGAGATCTTAGACTCCTCACTTTTCCAGAACTTTCCTACCAATTCCTACCTCAGTACAAACTCCCAATATATAGCACATAGCATAGCAAATGGTAATAATAACCCCCATTCTGCCTCTAAGAGTATCCGTAGATGGTAGTTTGCTTTAGTCTTGTTTTGTGTCCTCATATAGTAGGTAGGCACACCCTCAAAATAGGTAGACAGGTGTATTCCCTTTTTTGTAGGTATACTTCAAATAAAGAGGTAGGTATATAGGTCCCCCATTAAGTAGGTGGGTAGGTATTTAGGTCCTCCTTTAGGTAGGAAGAAAAAACAAACATTTCATAAGGTAGGTAGGTATATAGCCATTAATAAGTTAGGTAGTAATATTGACCCATCATTAAGTTGGTAGGTAGTAATGTTGACCACATATTAAACAAATAGGTATATCAACTAACTGAAGGTAGATACAGAGACCCCCTACTAAGTATTTAGGTAGTAATATTGCCCCTTCATTAAGTAGGTAGGTATATATGCCCCACATTAGGTAGGTATATAGACCCTTAGTAGGTATATAGGCCCTCTGTAGTTTTATAGGTATATAGGCCCCATCTAGATAGGTAAGTGGCAGGTATATGTGCCCCTGTAGGTAGATATTTGGGTTTATGCTCTCCTGTAGATATATATCCCCCTGTAGGTAAGTAGGTCCCCTAAAGGTAGATAGGTATATATATATATATATACATATATATATATATATATATATATATATATATATATGTCCCCTGCAGATAGGTAGGTATATATGGACCTTTAAGGTAGATAAGTAGGTTTATGCCCCCTGTAGTTAAATAGGTAAATTAATGGCCCCTGTAGGTAGTTATGTTTAAACCCCTCCTGTAGGTAGATAGGCAGGTATACAGGTCCCCTGGAGGTGGGTATATATGCCCTGGTAAGTAGATAGGTAGATAAACATGCCCCCTGTAGCTAGATAGTGGGTAAATTGGCCAATCTGACTTATTACAAAAATAAAAATGTTACTCACCTCTCCGGTTCCCTCACCAAGGAGCTTGGTCTGGGAGCTGCTGTGCAGCATGAGTGGCATGATGTCATCATGCCTCCTACACTGAGATGCTGCTCCCAACATCTCCTATGGCAGAAGGATTTTGGCATAGGAGAAACAGTGGCACAGGAGGCGTGATAAAATTTCTCTATCACGCCTCCTATGCCACTTACTCCTGTAAGCCAGAGGCTAGCCTCCAGTTCACAGGAGTAGTCAATCGGATGGCAGGATGCTGATAGCTATTGACTCCCTGTTCCACCATAGTTTTCAACTTTATGCATTTTCTGAGTTGAAAAGATGTGGCGGGTCTTGGCCTGCACACAGACGTGCACACTGTGGATGTATGTCACTATGGGAGGACCCCACTTTGCTACACATTGTAATCAATAAATCATGTGTGCCCTCATGCTGCCGACTCCACGACACGGATCCTGGCATTTCCTACACCAGAAGCTTTTTAGGAAAAAAGAAAGATTAGAGCTCACCACAAGCATGCTTCAGAGGCAGTATTAATGTCCATGGGAGGATTAATTCGCACCAGCTTTTCTCGTTAGTAGAGTGCACTTCATACCGCACGCGTTCCAAGTCTCCCGGCAGTGAGACTCCAATAGCACAGATGAAGCACAGATGAGCAGGAACCAGCGGTAGCGTGCACAAAGTTTTGGTTTATTTCTCAACCGTGAACAAGGGCTCATAACGTGGAGCCCGAAACGCGTTGGTTTCATTGCTGTTTGTACCATGCAACACTGGATTAAGAAATAAACCAAAACTTTGTGCACGCTACCGCTGGTTCCTGCTCATCTGTGCTTTATCTGTGCAGAAGGTTTTTAGCCTAGGAGACACAACAGCACAGAAGGCATGATAAAATTGCTGTATAACACCTCTTACGCCACTTACTCCTGTAAGCTAGTGGTTAGCCTCTAGCTCACAGGAATAATTAGTTGGTTAGAAGTAAGCTGATAGCTATCGACTCCGTGTTCCACCATAGTTTTCAACTGTATGCACATCCTGAGGACGTGCATTAAGTTGAAAAGATGTGGTAGGCCTGAGCCTGCACACAGATGTGCCACCCATATCTGCTGCAGGGGAAGTGTGCTGCCCGGGGAGGACCCCACTCGCCTCTGCATGTAATCAATCATTCAATTTTCAGCATTATTGAGTAGTTTAATAAATGCATAATATGTCACCCACTGTCTACTATAGTGTCATTCAGTGTTTCCATGAGTCTGTAGTTTTACAGTGAGATACACAGAGGAGGGTTTCCTTTTTCTCAGAGTTAATATACAAATCTTTGAGAAAACCAATTGTGTCATGATTAAATGCTTGTTGGATCTATGTGCCTCTGTGTTTTATGGATTCAGGGTTTTCAAGCTCTTTCCTTCTGTCTATTGAATGAGATCCTAATTAATTTAATTCTAGGGATAAAAACCTGTGATTTCAAACAAAGGTTATGGCAACCTGAAGACTTGATTTGCAATATTTGATGAAACTAGAGTCCCTCTTAAAATTTTAGTAAAATTGATGTGAATGGATGGCACTGTTTCAATTATTCATTTGGGTCACCTGCACCCACACTTTTATTCTGCATCTTCAAATCCATGTAATAAACATAATGGGGCAGGTTTACTAATCCTGCCTAATACTTAAATAGTGTATGTAAACTTAGATTTGACAGTTTTAGGGATGTGCAAACTTTATTACAATGGATCACATTGCATGACAAATTTCACACATCTATGGATACTACTATCTACACTACTCAAAAGTTAGGGATATTTGGCTTTTGGTTGAATTTTAAGGATAAGCAAAAAAATTCTCTTTAAATTAGTTGAATTTTCAGAATAAACAAAAAAGATTTTTTTTTAAATGCACCAAAAGAGACCATCTTTTAACTTTAAATTTCACATGTCCAACTGTTCAGTGTTTCAGTACTTTTTGAACAACTTGCTGATCCCTGAATCACCAATAAATTTAGGGGATACATTTGAATTGGGATTTAAACAGTCCTCCTCATCATGCTGTTCACATTTTGACATCATGAGACCAAGACAACACCTTACAATTATCAACAGTAACTCGCCATTGTGAGGCTTAAAGCAGGATGCTCTCAGACGGAAATGGCGACTGAGCTTAGAGTGTCACAGAGTGTAATCAATAGGTTACAACAGAGAAATAGAGAGACTGGAAGAGTCACAGAAAGGCAAAGAAGTGGATCTTTTGGCTACATCACACACTGATGACTGCTTCATGTCAGTCCATTCATAGCCGTTTACATCAGACGACTGGCAAGGGTATCTGACCACAGCACCAGGCACAGACATCATCATCTTGCAGCATCGAGAATGCTGCATGCTACATTTTAACAAAAACTCCACTGACCCCACCAACACTACATAATTAAGATGTTTACCTATAGAATTTAAAATAGCATCTAAGTGCAGCATGTTTAGCAGAATGGAAAAAAATAAAGAACTATTTCTTTCAGATCATTTGTTAAATTGATTTAGATTTTTTCTTATTATTATTACACACAATGAGATCCATTAGAAATGATTAGAGACACACTTTAAAATGAGTTTTAAAGCACCTTAAGCAATGAATATAAATTCTAGATACATCAACATTACTTCTTGAAATAATTGTTATGGCCTTACCATGTGGTTAACCATGATTGCAATGTAGTAACCGTTTAATGATATGTTAAGTTAACCTTCTTCACAGATGCTATTGACAAAGCCATAGCAATAAGGAAACAGCCCTTCACTCATACCTCTAAAATTACATGTTTAACATACTGACGAGTTAATAGCCTGGAGGTAAGAAAAAATCAATTCTGCTTTGCATTTTCTAATTCATATATCACAGGTACGAGAATGCAATGCAAATTTTTCTGGCTACACTGAAAAATATTAAAGGTTAAATGCTAAATTTGCTCTAGGCCTCCTTACCACACAATTTTTACAGCATTATTTGGCTTGCAAAAAATGCCATGACTTTCCTGCTGTTTTTACAAGTTTTTTCGGTTGTCTTTGTTTTTAACATTCATTTTACAAATATTACAAGACACAAGTCTTAACGATTCAAAAGTCACACAAATCATGGCTTTTTTTGCAAACATTTTTGCAGATTATAAATAATGACCTTGGGAAAGAGTTAGGGATTATAAGTTTTACAATAGTAATTCTAAAATCATTAATAAAAGAATTGCAGCTGGTATGTCACCTTTATGAACTAGGTATATGGGTCATAATAAATGTGTTGACATCTAAAGTTTAACCTTCTGGATATTTTTACTATGTGTGCAAAATGGATGTTCTGTTTGCCAGGAAATCCTTATCAGGAAATGGGCAACGGAAGATGTTTTGCTGAGATAATTTATCTATATTTACTTGTGATGTATGAATTCATTTCTTTATATAAAAACTCATATAAACTGTGACACGCTTATAATAAAGGCAGAGTCATTCTATAGAAAGAGACATCACTTGTGTTTGTCTGATTCTCCGATCAACTCGTCACTCAACTACTTGTCTAATTTGGCAACTTGATCACAGCTGAAGTTGCAAATTGCAACCAAAAGGGATGAGCTGGGACACACCGCTCTAAAAACTGGAATGATAACACCCAGATGATAGATTCCATACCACATTTGATGCACCAGAATTATGATTTCACAAGGAACACAAAATAGACAAAATAAAACTGTCAGGAGATCTCACAGGTCCTCTTTAATCCCTGTCTGGATTGAATTTTATTTATTTTTAATAAGCGTGTCCATAACTGAAATGAGTAGTACTACAGCAGTTCCTTTTTTTCAATAAAATTGTTTAGATAAGGTGCCATTGACTCCAATACAAGCATAGGGTTCTGTGTGTAATTTTAATAAAATCAAAGAAATCACAATTATCTGATGTAGGCTTCATGTAGAACAAGTCCAATTGGTCAAATGCCTTCTCAGCATCTGTAACAAGAAGGAAAAATGAAACATGTTTTTCTTTTCATATTTAATACTATAAATCTCTTTTGCAGTATTACATTTCCCTTCTTCCCTGGTAAAAACCCCTTTGATAACACCCGGTATCTGAAAGTATTAGCTTAGTTACCATTTTAAAATCGGGTTTGAGTAATAATAGGGCTTTTTTTGAGAGGGAAAAAGGGTTTTAAAGTTTGTCTTTGGGGGGTGTTTAAAGGGAGGTAAATGGAATCCAAAAATTTTAATATATTAATGTTTTTGAAGAGTTCATCTCAGCTGTCATTTGAGAAATGAAAATTGTACAAAGAGCAATAATAAGTGCAAATTTCTCTGCAGTTTTATCCTTTATCAGAATATCTAAGGATGTATGTACAAAGGATATCTTGATAAAGGACACCCAACTCCCAGATCCCTTATCAAACATGATCTTATTTGGGATTTGGGAAATATAAAAAAATTTGGAAAACCCAATTGATTAAATTTGGGGAAGGTTTTTTTGTTTTCATGTTAGATAGTGAGAAAAACGTGCATATGTGTCTTTTATATAGTGTATATAAACTTCTGGTTTCAACTGTATAATTTGGTGGCACTTTGTGATATTATTTTTCACTAATTGACAGGATTGCTTTCTAATTACTGATAGATTTCAGCTGGTGTCATGACTTTCCATGGTTTTTTGAAACTCTTTTTCTTCATGTGTTCAATATTTTTTCCTGTGACGTTTCTCATTATTTCACACACATCTATGGTTTAATTTCTTTGCATGTGTGGATTTAATGGTTTGTTACCGACATCTGGTGAGAATTTCATGTCAAAAGCAATCTTAGAAATATATTTACTTAGAAAATTGGTGACATTCAATACTCCTTTCACCTACTGTAAATAAATTTACAAGAGAAATACTTTAAAGGGGAAACATTTGGGCCCCCCCCCATATATTAAAAAATGTTTTTGTCTAAAAAATTTTTTTGGGCGGGCCCATAGAACCCCCAAAAAGAGCTCCCCTTTTTTTTTTATGTTTGGTTGTATGAGCAATTTTTTTTAAATATAAGGCTTTTAGCCTTTTTTTTTCATACTTTGGGGGCCCAAATGTCTTTTTTGGGTAAGAAAAAAACTAAACTTTTTTTTTCTTTTTTTAAAGGACCAAGAGAGGACCCCAAAGAATGAAAAACAGATTCCCCAAAAGAGAAAAAAAGTTAGTCATTTAAACAGTATAGTCCCTGGAAAGTGAGAGTATATAAAGGGAAAAAAAAATTAAAGGACTTTTGGGGCGACAAATTTTTATAAAACGGGTTTTAAACGCCTTTTTTTTTGGCGTTCTGCCCCCCTCCCGGCCAAAATCCCCCTGTGGGCGCAGGGAGTTGCGGGGTTAGGGCGGGCCTTTTTCGCCCCCTTTCACCTGCGCCCCCCCATGAAGGGGAGGAAAGGGCCCAAAAGGGCCTCCTCAAAATTTTTGGTTGGGGGGCTCGGCGGTGGTAGGCTTTTCGGGGCGGGGCCCCACTCCGGCCGCTCGAAAAACCTCCCGGCCCATGTAAAACCAAAACGCGAGTGGGCCCAAAAAGCGAGGGCGGGGTGAAAGGCGCTCTGCACCCTTCCCGCCTTACGGGTCAAACCGGGGTTTATTTTGGTTTTTAAATTTGTTTGGCGGCCTTTTAAAGGGGGGGTGGAGGATTGGAACTTGCGGAGGAAAGAAAGATAGAAGATCCCCCGGGGACAGAAATCCCCGGGTTTCCGCTCCGTTGCCCCCAGGGAATTTATGTTTTCCCGGAAAAAAATCGCCTTTATAAAGGGGTTTAAAAAAAAGTGTCAAAAAGAGCTGAAACCCCTTTAAAAAAATAAAACACAAAAAAATTAAAAAAAAAATTTACTCCCAAAAATTTTCTAGAACGGCCGCAATACCCAAAAGAAAAATCGGAAAAGGGAAATTGGGGGGGAAATACAGTAATTCAAAAATTTTTGGAAAAGCTTTTCCCCCTTGGGTTTCGTAAAAAAGGGCCAAATTCGGGGAAAATTTGGAGCGACGGTGAACCTTTAAAAAACCTTTGGAGAAACTATTAAAACCCCAATTCAAAAAATAAAACGGGTGGACAGTTTCAAAAACAGTAAAAAAAGCGAAAAAGACCCAATCAAAAGCGTAAAGTATTTTCAACCCATTGTATTTTTATGGAAAAAATTTTGGGGGCAATTCCCCAATTCGGCGTCAGCGCCTTTGCGGATGGAGTTTTGGGTTTTAAAAAAATAATTTTTTTTTAAAGGGGGTAAAAAATTATAGATAAAGCGGTTTGCCCCCTTCTTTTTAAAAAAAAAAACCCCTTTTTTTAAATCCCCTTAAACAAGCTTTTTGTCCCCCGGGAGAGGCGTACAAAAGGTTTTTTCCCAATAGGGGGGAATTGCCGGGTTTCCCCAAGTAATTTAAATTTTTTTGAAGCTTTAAAATTGGCCCGGGCAGAACCCAAACCCAAAATTTCAGTTTTGGGGAGCGACAAAAAACCCAATTTATATCCTAGGGAAGAATTTTTTGGACCCAAATTCGGGGGAATTTTTGGGGGGGAAGCGACAGTGTCCCATTTAAATTTTAGGGGAAAAAATAGGCCCCCCCTTTAATCAAAATCCAAGGTGGGACAGTTAAAATCCCAGTTAAAATTTTACAGAAAAAGGGGTTGATTGGCTGAGTAGGGGGGGGGCTTGGCTACCCCCGGGCCTTCAAGGGGCGCAATTTTTACTTTTTCCCCTTTTTTGGTCAAATGGGGGTTTTTTGGGCGGTTGTTGTAAAATTTCGGCTGGTCAGGACTTTTGTCCCGGAATGAAAGTTTTAAAATTAAAAAAATTTTTTTAATTTTGAAAATTAAAAATATTTCAGATAAAGAGCTAAAACCTTCTGAAAAAATAAATTCAGTTAAAACCCGAAAAACGCATTTGTCCCCGAGACCGGAGCTACTTTGGGGAATTGCAATAGAGAAAATTCCCCGGGGAAATACAGTAATTCAAATTGTTTAAGTTTCTGATTGGCTCGGTTTAAAAACCAGCCTTTCAAAAATTGGAGCGACAGTGGCCCTTTTATTTTTAATGGGGAAAAAATTGCCAATCAGAAAGGACCCGAAGGGCCCCTTTTTAAAACCCCATGGAGAAAAATTGACCAAATCATTTCCAAGGGGGGCCCATTTCCCAAAATACTTTTTAAAAAGGGCAAAAAACAAGAGTTTGGGTTTAAAGGGTTTTTTAAGGCGGGGGCTGCCCCAGATTTATAAAAAATAGAATGTTGTATTTCCAAAGAGCTTGGGGGTTTGGTTTTTTGGCCAGCGGGGGAGAATTTCGTGGGGGGCAATTAAAAAGAAAGGGCGTTTTTTTTGGGAAACCAAGGGAGAGCCGAGCAAACGCTCCTAGGGGTTTTTTCTAATGCAATCGGGAAAAAAACTGTAAAAAGGGGGCCCGAAATAAAAATTATGCTACAAAAAGTTTTCCCGATGTGTATAAAAAAAATTTAAAATAATAATATGGGGGTAACAAAAAAAAATTTTATTAATTCAATAAAATCTGTTTTTTTCTTTTTTTTCTTTAACCCAAAGGGAAATAAATTAGTTTGGGTTGCAACGAAAAAAAAAAATAAACATGATTTTTTTGAATTATTTTTTTTTTTTAAACCCCCAATTATTTTAAATTTTATAAAACCCCATCGGGAAACTTCTGTAGTTTTTTCTTTGATTTGGGGCCTTTGAAACAGTTTTTATTTTAAAATTTCCATTTAAAAAAAAGGTTTGGGGTGTCGCTCGCCCCTTCCCAAATTGGTCCAAAAAAAACGGTGCCCCCTTTTTAAAACCTTCCCAATCACAGAGCTCGCCCCTAAATTTTTTTTCCCCCCACAAAAACTCAAAGGGGAAAGTAGCTCGGTTTCTGTTTGGACAAAAGCGGGGCCCGGCCCCCCGCTAGCTAAAAACCCCAATCAGCTCGTTTCTCCCTTTTTTACTGTATTTTGAAACTTTTCCCCGCCTTGGAATTTTGGATTGGTAAAAAATTTTTTCTCCATGGGTTTTAATGGGCCCTTTGTCGCTCCTTTTTATTTGTTGGTAAATTTTCTCCTCCATTGGTTATAAGGGGTTTTCACTGTGGTCCTTTTCTGATTGGCGGGTTTTATCCCCGACCAATCAGAAGGTTTTAAAAAAATTTGGGAATTTTTACGGTATTTTCTTGGCGTTTTCCCTTTTTATTGCAATTCCCTATGTAGCGCCCGGTCTCGGCGACAACAATTTTTTTTGGGGTTTTAAACCCTGATTTTTTTTTACAAAAGGTTTTTAGCTCTTTATGTGTTAAATTTTTTAAACATTTAAATTCCAAAATGATTTTTTTTTTTTAATATTTTCATGTGCACGTCCCCTGAGCCCCAAGATTTCATTTGGCCCCCCTTTCTTTTCCTTTAGACTACAAGGGGAGAAGTAGCTGGGCCGTTTTAATTGGTGGGATACCCAAAAGCCCCGCAAAGGCTAAACCCAAATTTCAGCTTTTTTTCTTTTTTTTACTGTAGTTTAAAAACTGTCCCGCCTTGGATTTTGTTTGGGTTTCAAAACTTTTCCCATAGGTTTATAATGGGTTTTGTCGCCCCAAATTCTGTTTTGGTCAATAGTTCCCCAAATAGGTTTTAAGGGGACACTGTCGCCCCCTTTTTGTTTTGGTTTTTTTTTGGGGGCCCGACCAAGGGGGAGAAAGGATTTTTAAACCCCCAAATTTGAATTACAGGTAATTTTTCCCGGGGCCAATTTCCCTCTTTTTATTGAATTTCCTTTATGGTAGCGCACTTCCCCCTTCTCGGGGGTCAATCGCTTTGGTTGGGGAAATTTTTTTAATGTTTGTTTATAAAAAGGTTTTCGGGCTTTTTTTTTCAGGAATATTTTTCCCACTTTAAATTTTAAAAAAATTGTTTTTTTTTTTAGTCATTTTTCCAAAATTGTTTTCAGGGGCGCTGTGGAAGCCGGGGAGATTGAAATGGGGGCCGATCTTTCCCAAAAGGGGAATTTTTAAAATGGGAAAAAAAGGGGGGCTGGCTTTCTGATTGGCGGGGGATAGCCCAAGCCCCCGGGGGGGGGGCTCAAACCCAAACCCGGGGCCCCCTATTCTTTTGTAATTTTTTTTTTGGGTTTATTTTGGGCTTCCCGGGGGGCCTTTGTTTTTGATTGGGAAATGGGGTTCCTTGGTTTTAGGGTTTTGGTTTAACTATTTGTTGGTTTGGTTTTTGAAGGACCAAATGGGATAGTTTTTCAAGAATTTCAAATTACTTTTTTTTCCGGAAATTTTCCCCCAAAAAATCGATTTTTGATATTGCGCTGTTTTTTAGTTTTTTGGGAAAAAGTGTTTTTTTTTTTAATTTTGTTTATTTTGGGTTCGCCCCTTTTTTTGAAAAACTTTTGGGGAAAGTTGTTGCTTTTTTAAAACTGAAACACAGGGGTCAAACAAAAGAAAAATTTTAAAGGGGCATTTTCACTTTGGCCCAGGGGTTTTCCGGCCCCCAGTTTTTCAGGGGGTTTTTTGCCGGTTTTTAGGACCGCCAAAAAAACCCCCCCCCCCCCCGGGAAAAAAAAATGAGCACAAATTGGGGCTCTAGGGAAAAAAAACCCGGGCGGGCATTTTTCCCCATTTGGCACCGGGTTTTTTTCCCGCCGGGGCGGTTTTTTTTCCCCCCGGGGGCCCCGGCGGACAAAACATTGAACATGCCCCAAATTTTCCCGTCCGGTTTCCGGATTGGAACATGTGTATGCCCAATGGGAGGGGGGAGGGGTTTTTGTTTTTTTTTCCGCCCCTTCCCATCGCGGAGAAAAACCCCGTCCCCAAAAGCGGCCGTGGGGACCCCAAAAGGAAAAAATTCCGGCCGGGCAAAACCCGTGTGAACCGGCCCCCTTTAGGGTGAAGGATTTCCCGGGAAGATAGGCACCCAGAAAGGGTTTAAATCTAGGGGGAATTGGGGTTTTGTAGGGTAGTTGTTATTTAAATGTTTGACCTATTTTTTTAATTTTTTTAAAAATTTGTCCAGAAAGAGATAGTCATCTATATGAGCTTCTTTTATTGCATCTAAAGTTTGAGAGCCCTTCTTTTTGCCCAAATAGGAGGTTTTTAAAATGGGGAAGAAAATACGTTTAGTCCCCTTTTTCAAATGACATCATTTTATCTGATTCTCTCCTCTTTTTATAGGAATAAAAGGCTGCATTGTATTTGGCATAAACTCAAAAGCCCAAAATTTAAAAGGTCTTGCATTGAGTAAAGGCTGGGGTTTAAAGTTTTTAGGCCCTTTGGAGGGGTATGGGGGGGGTTTATTTGTTTAAAGCTGTTTTTTTTCTTTCCCCATTTGTGAATATTGGCGATTGCTGGGGGAAAGGCATCTAAAAACAAAAACTGCTGGGTTTTAAGGTTTTCCTTATTTAAAATGTTTTTTCCCACCTATTTTTAATTTCCAGGTTTTTCAATAGAACAAAAGGGATTTTTTAAAGATAAAAGGGGACCTTTAATTTTGGGAAATTAGAAAAAAATTTTTTGTGTTCCCAATGATTTTTTAAAATGTGAAAAGCCTGCCCTGACTTTGACTCTGCAGCTCTATGACCACTGTGTTGTATTCCAGCTTTAAATTGGTTGTCCACTTCAATTTTTTTTGGATAATAAAGCCCATTTAAAATTAATAAAATTTATACTCCCTTCTCCCCTCACCTTGGATCCAGCACTGTATCCTTTATGCTTCCCCTGGTAAATTTGTTTACTTTTTTTCCTTTTTGAATTTGGGGCGTTGCAAATGCCCTTCGCGATTGACCCCTGTTTCCCTTGCCCTTTTTAGGGGAAAAGGAACAAAATGCAATTGGTAATTTTATCCACACAGTATTTGTATTTTTTGGAAATGTTTAATTTTGGTCTTACCAATTTTATTTATGGGGTAAATCTTAATGATTTAAACCCATTTTGGGTTTTTTCCTTTTTGCATTAGTTACCCTACAATTTAGGGGTCACTTTCTCAAATATAATTTTTCCTTTTTTCCCCATTTAATTTTTTTTTGTGGGCCCAAAGCCCAAATGATTTTTAAATTTTTTGGCCAAAAAAACTTTTACGTCATTAATTTCAAAAAGCCCTTTTAAAAGCTTGCATAGAGATGGTAGTTTTTTATAAGACAAAAGGGGGGGGCAAGTTTGAGAGAGCATTTTACCAAGTCGAAATGTGCCACATTGTGGGTTCCCCTGCCCCTTTTATAAATAAATCATGGGTGATTCTGCTTTTTTCATTTTTATATTTATTGCAATTTCTGGTTCAATAATGAAAGGTTCAGGTTTTTTAAGATTCAGTAGATTGTCATAGACCTATATGTAGTTTTGATGGCAATACATTTTGGATAATGCTCACTTAAACCTACTACCGGGTGAATTTCTCAAAAATTCGGTTCGCCGACTTCGCCGGATTTTGCGACAAAATTCTTTTCGACTCGAAATAATTTGCGATGAGTCGTGTTAAAAAACAGCTATTTCCTGGCTGAAGAGAGCCTGTAGGGTGCTGTAGACTATTGTGCCATGCTCACATATGCAGAGGGAGCTTTGGGTTTGGTTTTTTATTTTCCCAAAGTTGGGTTTTAGTTTTGACAAGCACATTGGGTGCCGCCCCTCTTTGAATTGCTTCCCCTCTAAAAATTCCCTGGGCCATTAAGGGGGTAAACCTGAAACCAAAAAAAAACTGAAGGGGGAATGCGCCTGAATTTTAAAATAAAGGGAGTGTCCATGGAAAAAAATAAGGGTGGGGCTTTAAAATCCTATGATAGCAAACAAAAAACACAGAAATAGGTTACGGGGGCCGACAAAAAAGGGCTCCGCCACAGTAAAGGGGGCGTCAGAGCAGGGGTCACTCCATGAGGCCCAGGGGGTTTTTAAAAAAATCAAAAGGGAAAATGGGCTGAACCTGGTTTTTGTTAAACCGGGGGGCTAATGGGAGAGGCCCCCCGAAATGAGTGGAGAAAGGGGGGGGCGGGAGGGAATTTTTTTCGTTTTACGGTTTTATTGGATTGTTTTCCCTTTCCCTTTTATCCTCAGTGTTGCTTTTCAATCGGTAATATTCCATCCCGTATTGCTAAGGGCCAAAAAAAATTGGGGGAATTTTATCCAAAACGAGATGCCGTTTTAAAAGGGATATTTTATGTCTTCTGTGTTCTCTATCCACTTCCCGCTTTTTTGGGTAGACAATTTCCCGATCCCTTTCCCCTTCCTTCTGAAGGTGAAAAGAAAGGGGGAAAAAAAAAAGATAGTGGCCAAAATCATAGAGTGGTGGGGGGTGGGGGGGGGGGGGGAAAAAGAAATTTGGGGAAAACCCCAGGGGGTTCCCGTTATACAGTGGTCACCCTTTGGGAGGCCCGCATGAGTAGGGCACAGAAATGGCACAATTACAGAGTTTGGAGGTCCGGCCCGCAGCAAAAAGAAGCAGCTTTAAGTCATTTGAGTGGCCCAATGCATTCTGGAGGTGGCACAAAAAAGGGGGTAGGGCCCCAAAAGTAGAAACAATGACCCGAATGTGGAGGTCACCGCCCGGGGCAAAGCCAAACGCATGAGGTTTAAGTGGGCACAAAATCAAAGGGGTAGGCCCCAGAGTTGGGAAAAATGGGCAGAGGTGGATGTTCCGCAGCGCAGGGAAAGAGGTCAGAGTGGCACAATGACAGAGTGTGGAAGGGGGGCACAAACAGGAGTAGGCCCCAGAGTGGCACAATGACAGAATGTGGAGTCACAGCATCAGCAACAACAGTAGCAGCATGAGTAGAGAGGGGCACAATGACAGAGTGTGAGGCACGGCATCAGCAACAGCAGCAGCAGCATGAGGTCATAGAATGGCACAATGACAGAGTGTGGAGGTGGATGGCAATACCAGTCCCTGGTAAAGATGGTGGTAGGCAGATGGAGAAACTGGCAGCAGATGTGTGTCATCAGGCGGGTGGCGGCATCAGAGTAGTGGCTGAGGCAGGTAGTTTGAATCCAGACTCATTTGTCAAAGTTTTGGTGAGGCGTCATGGCTGATGTAATCTGACGCCTAATGCATTGGTGTGTGGAAGTCCTGACCGATCCACGTCTGATTCATCTTGACAAAGGTCAGTGGACAAGCGGGTTCTCCTTGGGGTAACGATGGCCCCCGCTGCACTGAACACCCACTCTGATGCCACACTACTGGCCGGGCAGGACAGCTTCTCCACTGCAAACTCAGCAAGTTGCGGCCACACATCCAGTTTGGTGGCCCAGTAATCCAGCGGATCTTCTAACTGGGGAAGCAGAGTGCTGTCCAAGTAGGCCACGACATGTTGGTTCAGGGTCTGCTCCAGGTCCTGCTGCTGCTGGTGAGTGCCCTCCTCACTAGGCGAGTGAAGGAAGTTGCTCATCACCGACTTCAGACTTAGGTTCCAGACAGCCATGGCAGTGGTACGTGAGCGCTGAGGAACCCCCCGGTCAGACCTGTCAGAGGATTGACCATGCTGCACATAGTCAGCGGCCAACTGACTATGGAGGATTTCTCTATAGTATTTGAGTTTGTCCTCCCTCTCAGCAGCTGGAAAAAGGCTCCCATTTTGGACCGGTAGCAAGGGTCCAAGAGGGTGGAGAGCCAGAAGTCATCCCGCTGCCGGATGGTGACTATTCAGTTGTCACTAGCCAGGCAAATCAGCATGCTGTGGGCCACGTGCGCAAGTGACTCTGAGGGACTCCCTGCCTCCATCTCCACTGTATACTGCCACGGTGCTTGGGGTCATCTGCCTCGTCTTTCTCCTCTCCATCTACCTCCTCCAGCTGCTCCTGCTCCTCCTTTCCTGTCACCTGGGTAGAAAAACCACTCATTTCACTAGACAATGCTTCTGCTCCAATGTCCTCCTCCTACTCCTCCTCTTCCTCCAGTTCAGTTCCCACCGGACTCATGTGGCCGCGAGATTTAGTCGCCACGTCTCCAGTTCCCTGCCCAGACAGATTTTTCAGCATCTGTTCCAGGACATGAAGCAGTGGAATGGCGTTATTCATCCCGTAGTCCTGGCGACTGACATATAACGTCACCTCCTTAAACGGCCTCAGCAAACGGCAGGTGTCACGCATGAGCTGCCACTGGCTAACATCAAAGTTACACAGGGGAGTACTCCTGTCCGCCTGGATCATTAAAAAATCGTTACTGGCCTTTCTTTGTTCATACATTTGTCTAACATATGCAGGCTGGAATTCGGGTGGAAACAGCATATCAGCGTGTGTTGGGGGAGGCCGTTCTGCCACTGCAACTCGAGGAATGTGTGCTTGGGTTTGTAGGAATGGATGAAGTGCAAGCACAGTTTCCTGGCCATTTTTAGAATGTTCTAGAGATAGGTGGAAGACTTCAGGAACCTTTTCACAACCAGATTGAACATGTGCGCCATGCAGGGCGCATGAACCATCCCTCCTCAGTGCAGCGCGGACACCATGTTCTTCCTATTGTCCGTCACCATGGTTCCAATTTGCAGTTGGCGCGGAGAAAGTCACACATTGATTTCTTGCTGCATGACGTGGAGCAGTTCCTTCCCTGTGTGACTTCGTTCGCCGAGGTAAGCCAGGTGTAGAACTGCGTGACACCGCTGTGCCCTACACATGTGGTATGATGGAGCAGCCCTTGTGGAGATGGCGGTGGTGGAGGAGGAGGAGGCGGACATTGGCGCAGGTGCAGCAGTTTGACAACGTGGAGGAGAAAGTGGCGTCTCCTGTCCAAGTTGTTGGTGTGCCTGAGTAGGAAGTACATTCACCCAGTGGGCCGTAAAGGACATGTACTGGCCCTGACCGTAGTTACAGCTCCACATGTCCGCGCTGCCATGCACCTTGGAAGAAACCGATAGGCTCAAGGACTGGCCCACTTACTGCTCTACATATTTGTGAAGGGCTGGTACTGCCTTTTTGGAAAAGAAATTACGGCTTGGGACTCTCCACCTCGGCTTGGCACAGGCCATTAGTTCTCTCAACGATCTTGGTATGCAGAGGCTGACCCCTCACAACATGACCTCCCATGCCACTCTCCACATTCATACTTTGCCGCCTACTGCAAGAAGCAGGGGATGTCGGACCCACTTTTTAGCTGCCAAGTAGCTGATGAATGTCCTCAAATTGTTCATCCTCGCTGTATAGTGGCGCTGAGCCCAGACCACAGACTAGTTCTCTGGCTGTGGGAACCGAATGGGACAGAGGCGGGTTGTGGACAGGTGAGGGCTGCTGAGCTGTTCCCGGGCCATGCCAACTAAGGGTTGTGTCTGACGTTCCCACCGACTCTTGGCTGGGGTTGTCAGATGTCATTTGGGAGGAAGTGGATGACCTAGTCAACAAATCAAGAACCCTTGGGTTGCTGGTCAACACACAGTCGCTAGATGACACCAGCAGTTCTAGCCACACCGAGTGACCCCTGCTGCGACGTCCCCATACTGTGATGCGACCTGTGCCTGCTCCAGGAATGTTTGTGCCACTGCCACTCACATGTAAAGAGCCTGCCACCTCTCTGTCTGACTGTTCAAAAATTTACGCCCTTTTTTTAAAATGAAGAAAAATCTGAAAATTTTGTTTAATTAAAAAACCCCCATTTTTTTTGACTCAAATAAACCCCACAAACGGTTTGGGGTTTAAACCTTGGTTTAAAAATTTAAAATTTGGGCGCCCCGAAATGCCAAGGAAAAAAATTTTTTAATCATATGTGGCGTTTAAAAACCCCCTTGTTTTTTTATGAATATAAAAGCATAAACCCGATAAATTTTAAAACCCTTTTGAATATAAATTGCGCTCCAGAAAAAAATAAACCAGGACAAATTTTTTTGGGTTATTTTGGATTTTTTTTTTAAAACACAGTGTTTTTTTATGAAATTTTAAAAGCACAAAAAAAATGTTAATTAACCCTTAATAAAAATTTGGGTGCCCAAAAAAATTTCCACTAGGAAAAAATTTAAATTGTTTGTGGGCCTTTTTAAAAAACACTGTGTTTTTTAAATGATTTTAAATAAGCACAAAAATGTTTAAATTTAAACCCCTTTTTTTAATGAAAATTTGTGCCCCAGAAACACTAGGAAAATTTTTAATTTGGGTATTTGGCGTTTTAAAAAACCTGTGTTTTTTTGGGCTTTAAAAAAAGCCAAACACTTTTAATTAACCTTGAATTTTAATATTGCGCTCCCAAAAAATGCCGGGAAAAAATTTTAAATTTAAAAATTTTTTTTGGGGTTTAAAAACAACCATGTTTATTTTAGGAAAATGTAAAAGCACAAACAGTTTAAATTTTTAAAACCCCTTGGGAATAAAAAATTTGGCACCAGAAACCCATTTAGGGAAATTTACCGTTTGTGGCATTTTAAAAACACTGTGGTATTTTTAAAATTTAAAAGAAACAAACGGGTTTTTAAATTACTTGGGGTTAAAAATTTTGCTTTTTCCACAAAGACCAGGGGAAATAAATTTGGGTTTTTTTTAAAACCACTAACAGGACTTTTAATTTAAAATTTTTGGTTATTCAATGGGCTCCGGAAAAAATAATCCCTTTTTTAAAATTTAAATTTTGGGGGTAAATTGGCGGGGCAGAATTAGCCCCAAACCCTGGACTTAAATTTTCCCAATTCCCCCACAAAGTTTCAAAATGAAAACCCGGGGAAGGGGAAGGAGCAGTCTCAGTGACACCCCCCCTCCACCCCCCCCCCCCTTTTCCTAAAATTTCACGGGTTTAAAAAACCCAATTTTCCTTTTGTGGGGGAAAAATTTTCCCCTGTCCTTTTGAAAGTGGGGGGGTTTAATGCCCAGGGGAAAAAGGGGGGCGTGTGAGGAGGGGAGATTGCTCCGTACTTTTTGTGTTTTGGGGACGTCCCCCAAAAGGCCCCGCTGGGCTCCGAGGGCTTTGTTGCTTTTGGGTTTTCCCTTTTTCCCCCAGAGCTCTCTTAAACAAACTTTTTGTTGGGGGCCAAATTTTAGCAATAAAAAACCAAAATTCGTTTTTGTAAAATTCCCCCAAAAACCTGCTATTTCGGCAAAATCAAAGGTTTTTCTGAATTCAAAACGAAGGCCCACTTTGTTAAATCCACCCCCCCATTTTTAATTAAAATATCACAAAATGAAATGAAAAATTTTAAAAATTTTTGTTTTCTTGCCTATAAATGACAGGGGAAAAAAACTTTCCTTTTTTTTCTCTTTTTGAGCGTACTTTTGTAAATGGGGCTTTAAAAATTTGAAAGCAGGGTTGAAAAACAAATTAAAGCCACACATTAAAAAACATTTAAAACTTAAAAGACCCCTTGCCCTTATGTACTGCAATGCCTAAAGTTTTTTAAAATATGTGCCCCCCCAAAATTATGTGTGTACTCCGAAAAATGTCTTTTCTATTTAAATCAATACATAATTATACTACAGAATAGATTAGAATTAATAGCTGGCTGCTATTTGTTAAATATTTTGTTGAAGTCAATAGCTAACAGCAAAAAAATTATGTTTTCAGAAAAAAATTGCTTTTTCCCAAATTTTTTTCCCAACCCTGGTTTTTTCACAAAAAAAATTTTTGCCAGGGTGTTTTTGTTTAAATCAGAAGGATTATGAAGTAAATACAAGCCGTGTTTTTTTTTGTTTTAGCGATTTTTTTTTTACTTTTTTTAAAAGATTTTTTTAATAGTTTTTCCCGTGGGGGGAAAAATTAACATCAAAAAAAACCCCCTAAAGTAAAAAGAGAAATGTTTGAAAGGAAAATTTTTTCATGGGGTTTTTTTTGTTTAAAGGGAACGTGTCATATTAAAAATGCTATCTAATCCGGGGGGGGAAAAATTTTTTATATGTCCGGAAACCCCCGCGAAACCCCTGGCCCGGGTCGCAGAGGGCGTTTCCCTGCCCTGCTCCCAGCGGGAAACCCCCCGGGGCCCCGCACGTGGGTTCGGAGGTTTCCCCTCACGTCCCTGTCCCTGACGGCGTCCACTTACCCGGCCCCGGGTCCTTTTTCAGCGGGCTCCAGTTTTCCCCGGGGTGTTTGGGTCCCCCCTAGGGGGGCCTGCGCGGGGGCCCCGGGTTTTTTGGGAAAATTTTAAAGGGGGGAGTGCGCCGGTAAATTTGGGATTGCGGGCCCCTGCCCTATTTAACTCCCGGGCCCCTTCCTGTCGGCCTTTTGCCCGGGCCCTTGGGGTTTATTCCCATGGTGAAAGGCTTCTAGAGTGTTCCCTGGGCTTGGGCCCTTCTGTGTTCCCGTTTCCCGCTACGTTTTTCTGACCATGAACCCGGCCGCCCGGGCCTGACCCCGCCTGTCTTCGTTACGAACCGTGCCGCCTGTCCCGACTCCTTTCCTGGGCCCCGGGCTACGAGCCTTTTCCCCCCTTTTTTTTTACCTCGTTACCCTTGGCCGCCCCGCAGGCAAACCCCGCCCGTGGTAGTGACCTGGTGGACTTCCCGCCGCGCAAGACCATCCCCCTTTGCGGCGGGCTCTGGTGAATTCCGGGACCCATTTGATTTCCCCTCCCTGGTGAGGGGTTACCGGCCCCGCCTGCGGTGGTCCAGCGGATCCACCCAGACGTTAAAGTAGGATCCGGCCATGGATCCCGCCAAAGGGGCCCCTACCCAAAACCTTTGGGGGAATTTTGGGCGACCGTTTTTTGCCCCGCCAAATCCCCGCAACTCGGCCAAAAGGCGCAAAAACTTACCCAGTTTTTCCCAAACCCTGTTGCAAACAAAACCCCACCCCCAGCAGCTGAAACCTTCGCCAGTTCCCGCGGTTTGTTCCTGCCTTTACAGTTTCCCCGGCCCCGAAGGGGTCCCAAGCTTCGGCTGTCGCTCCCCTTAAAGTTCGACGGGGAACCCCAAACTCTGCAGGGGTTCGTTTTCGTGCTCTATGCAAAGTTTGGGCTGATGGGGTGTTTAGTTCCTGCTGAAAAGGGCGAAAAAAAGGCATTCGTGGTCGCCTCCCTTTTCCCGGGGGGCCCTGGATGGGCGAAAACCCCTTTTGGGGGCCCGAAACATCCCCGTGACGGGGATTTACGTTGGGTTTCCCCAAGAGTTCCGCAACTTCGGGAACCCCGCCCGGTATTCCTCCGAGGGCGCCCCCCTAAAAAAACCTAAGACCCCGGGGGGACCTGTATGTGGGATACGGGTACAATTCCGTTTCCCCTGGCCTTGGAAAAAATTTGGAAAAGGTTGTCCGGTCTGTGTGCCACCTTCAAGAAAGGACTTCAAGCCGATGTCAAGGATGTCTTGGGCGTAGAGCCTCCCGTCTTCCCTCAGTGGGGCCCGATCCCGTTTTGCAACCGCATTGTTGGGGCTTCTTTTAAAAGGAGGGAAAACTTCGGGAAGCGCGTTTAGTCAGCCCCCCCCCTCACCGGGGTTTCCCCGCCCGGGACCGGTTTTTTTCAAAAGGGTCCCCCCTGTGGCCCACATTTTACCAATAACCCCTTGAGGAGCCCCTGCAGATTTTATCGGGCCCCTCTCTTGGGCAAGGTTGGCCCAAACGGGCCCGGCCCAAAAAAAACTTGTTTCCTTTTATGTGGCAGCCCAAACCCTTTTTTTGGGGAATTGCCCCCAAACAATCCCCAAATTTTGCGGGAAACCTTTTCCTACCTAGGATTGTGGGAGAGGCATTCCTAGGAAACCCCCTCCTCTCCAAAGCCCGTTGGTTTCCCGTTTTCAGGTTTGTGTCAGGGGACTGGGGTCACGTTAAAAATTCCCGGCGTTTTTGGATTTAAGGCTCGCCGGGGGGAAATTCATAACCTTCCCCAGTGAAAAACAAAATATCGCGGTGGGGGGTACGCCCGGGAAAAACCGTTTCATCTAAACCGTCAGCGGGGGGCTGCTTAGCCGGGCACACCCAGTATGTCACCAAAGCCCCTGTCCCCCCAAAGTTTGGGGGGCTGCCCTAAAGGGAAAAAATTTTCCTTCTAAGGTTGCCACGCTCCCCGGGGGGGGGATCCCCCCTCGGGGCTCCCCCTGGCTGCGGGCTCCTTTCCTATCCTGGACTGGTTTTTTGGAAGGGGGTGATTGTTGGGGTCCCAACTGCCGGGGGGGTTGTTTGGTGGGCCCAAACCCTTCAGGGCCGTTGGGGGCCCGGGGCCGAAACCCAGTATCGGGGGTACGCCGATGTGTTTTCTGGAAAAGACAAAGGGTGGGGGTCTTCCTCCGCATTTGTTCATAAAAATTGCCCAATCGACTTAAATGCCCGGGTACCAGGGCCTCCCCCGGAAACGAAAATCTACCCTGTCGGTTTCTGAGACCCCAAACCATGGCCGAGTACAAACAAAGGGGAATTCCTCCAGAAAGGGGGGTTTAACCGAAAGTCCCGTTTTCCCTGGCGCGGGGGGTTTTTTTTCGTGAAGAAAAAGGAAAGGTCCCCTTCGACCTGAAAATATTACCGGGGCTTAACAAGTCACGGTAAAGAACCCCTTTAAACCCTTAAAAGTTTTATCACAAACTTTTTGGGCCGCCCGCAGGGCGCCCCCAAATTTTCTCCAAATTGGATTGAAAGGGGCCTATAAATTGGTTTCCCAAAACCATAGGCGAAAGAATGGGGAAGAAGGCCTTAACCCGGGGTTGGGGACTTTTTAGTTTTTGGGTTTATGCCCCTTTGGGGAATGTGCAATGTGCCCCCCCCGTCTTTCAAAGGGCCGGGAATGGGCAAAATTTTAAGGGGACCTCCCCTTTCCCCCGCGTGGTGGTCTACCCTTGATTTACATTTTGGTGTACTCTCCTGACCTCGAGACCACCCGCAGCCTGTTCTCAAAAGGGCTCTGGGGAAACCCTCCCGTATTGGGTTTAAACCCTTTGGGAAAAAGCCTCTTTCCCTCAGCTAGCCTCCAAATTTCGGGGAAAATCGTCAATTTTTTACAAAAGGGTATGGATGGATCCAGCAAAAATGTCAGGGCCCTGGTTTCGTGGCCCGCCCCGTCGGTCCCGCGGGCTATTTCCCGCGTTCTTGGGCTTTCATGGGGAACTACTTTCGCCAGTTCATACCTCACTTCTTTTTCGCTGGTGGCTACGATAGTGGGGCCCCACCAAAAACAAGCCAAACACGGGAGCTGGGGCCCCTGAAGCGAAAAAGGCGTTTTTTGAAGCTCAAAGTCCGCCCTTTTTCTACGGCATCTATCCTGGGACCCTCCCAAACCCGGGGGAAACCCCTTTTCCCTGGAAGTGGATGCCCTATCTGTGGGAAACCGGGCAAATCCTTACGCAAAAAGGGCCCCCAGGGTAAGACTGTAACGTGCGGGGTTCTTCTCCAAAACGTTCTCATGGCCCGAAAAAGGAATTTTTCGATTGGCGACCAAAGGGGTACTGGGGATTAAAAATGGCCCCCTTTGGGGGAGTTGGGGTTAAAACGGTGGAGGGTGCCCGTTTTCCCATTTCCCCCATCTACTCGGGCCCCAAAAAAACCCCCAAAACATTTAAAGGGGGCCCCTGGGGGATTAACCCCCGCCAGGGTAGGTGGTCGCTCTTCTTTTCCCCCCGGTTCGAAATTTTCCAAAATCCATTTTTTCCGGGCCTGTCGAGAAGAATGTGGGGAGCTGCGGGCCCCCCCCATGCTTCCCCGTTGGGGGGTGGTGATTCTAACCCCCCGTAAAAACCCAAAATTTCCCCCCAAAAACCGGGCCCCATTTTCGGCAGCTCCCGTGGGGGCCTCCGGAAGGTTCCCCCGGAAGGACTTATGTGCGCCCTGCTCTTTCCCCAGACGTTTTTCTTAAAAGGGGGCACTGCTCTTTTGGGGGCTGGTCATAACCGGGCCCAAACCCCAAGAAAACCCTTCCCTCTGATTTTCCCCGGGTTTTTATTGGTGGGGCTGAGTTGAAAGGGGTGTTAAAAAACCCTTCGTTTTGGGTCTTGTGGGCTCCTGTCCGCAACAAGACGCCACTTTACAAACCGGGGGGTTTTTAAATATTTGCCAAATCCCCATTCCAATCAGCCCTTGGGCCCAAAAATTTCCAAAGGAAATTCAAAAAAACTGGGGAAACCCCCAGTGTTTGGCTACCAATTTTTTTGGGGATCACGGGGGTCGGCTTCTCCAAGGGTGGGCAAATTTCGGTTCCCCTTGCCCGGCCGCCCATCTGCCCCTGCCCGGGGGGAGATGTTCTTCCCTTCATGGTTTGGGCTTTCATGGACTTCCCCCGCAAATTTTCTCAGACCCGGGGAGTTCAGTTTTTCTCCAGGTTTTGGCGAGCCCTGTGCAACAACTTAGGGGAAGCTCACTTTCTCCCGCCTACCTTCGGCGAAGGGCCCGGTATAGAGGTTAACCCCGGTCTTGGGTGTTACCTTCACCTTTTTGTTGGGCAGTCAAATGATTGGTTATTTACCCATGGGGGGATTTCTCTTATAACTCTCTTGGGTTTGAATCCGCGGGGGTCTCCCCCTTCTCAAGTGTATGGACTGCATCCTCCCTTCCCTCTCCCTCGGCAACCTCCTTTGGGGGTCCCGGCGGGCGGACGCACTGGTTCAAGAAAGAAGGCCTCTGGTCCCAGCCCTGTCATCCTGCTCCGTGCTTCTGAGCGCTGAAGCTAAGCAGAAAAAAGAAGAATCCCCCCCCGGGTTTTTCCCCTCCCCGGTGAAAAGGTGGGCTTCTCTAGATATGTCTGCCAAAAGATCCCTTCTCAAAAACTGAGACCCCATTTCCCGGGGACCCTTTGAGGTATCAGCCACATACCCGGGTGTATAAAAACCCGGTCCCCCCTAAAATGAAAACCCCAAACTCGTTTCATGTCCCCTTACTGAAACCCCCCGGGCCTTTAATCTTTTTTTCCCCGAAGGGGTGTTCCCCCCTCTGTGGCTGTTGCGGGCCCAAAGTCCCTTTGAGGTCAAAAGGTTCTGGGGTGAGGAAACTGGGGGAAACGATATTCCTGGGGGATGGAAAGGGGGTTTGGTCCTGAAGAGAGGTTTTGGGAGTCGGGGGAATATTCCGAAGCCTCATTAGGATTTCTTCAATCCAGAAGAAAAAAGGGGGGCCCCCAAAAATGGGGAGGGGCCCAAGGGGGGGGGTACTTTTTCCGGGGCCCTGCGAACCTGGCCCGGGGTTGCAGGGTCCCCGGGCCCCTGCTCCGTGGGCCCCCTCCCCCCATCGGGTTCATTTCCCCTCAAGTCCCTGTCCCCGCCGGGCCCTTTCCCCTACCCCGGGCCAGCCCTGCTCAGCCTGTCTCCCGCTCATTTTCAATATAAATTATTTTGTGGCCAACCCCCTTTTGGGTCTTTAATTTGTCATTAAATTTTTTTCTTCTTTCTTTTATTTCAAAATAATTTAAATACCCAAAACCAACACTGGATTTTGCCATTGTTGGGGTTGGGCCCCCCCCCATTTAAGTACATGGGCATGTTAAATTTAATTGAATTGTAAATTTTGTTGATTTTTGTGCGTATAATCTATAAATTTCTTATATTTTTTGTGTAAAACAGTAGAAGAAATTCCTCAGTAGGATAATTTGGCTTCAAAAA